>JAQGDG010000624.1:0-91073 GCA_029844215.1 Przewalskia tangutica
CGACTATGCGGGTGAAATAGTCCGAGAATTAGGATTGTAGCCATGATCTTGTGGCGGATGGTGCGCTTTGATCGTGAGCTTCACTATTTTTATGTTATGCGGTATACTATTAGTTACTCGTTGTTGGTAAGGCACTGTTTTATCTCTGTGTAATTTTGTTATCATACATATCTCAACTGTTTTAAACTTGTGATGTAATTACGGTATTTTCCGATTTTTCATACTTAGTACATATTGTGTCTGATGCCGCTACTCGAAGTGCGTTAGATACGCGGTATTGGAGTAGCGGTGGTGGATCCTCGTTCTTAGGATCATATCAGAGCGTCGAAGCTCCGTTTCTCGGAGGCTTGTCTTTTAGTGCAGTTTTCCTGGTATGTTGTAGATTTATGTACATTGAGGGTATGCGTGAAGCCTTATCCGCCAGCGTTGTCACACTAAGTGCAGCATAGTCCACGTGTATTGTAGTTTGGGAAATTTTATGAAATAGGGTTGTACAATTTTCTTTGATTATGCATATTTTATGGAGCGACCTTATCGGCTAATTTGCGTGATATTATTGTCTAAACATATTTGCATATGTATGTATCATTCACATTGCTATTCTCTGATGTAGTATACAGGCAGGGTACCCGTGTAGGGCACGATCGCGTCCGAGAATTCGGTCGTGGCGGTGACACGTGGCACCCTCTACGCGTGGTCTTGGACAGAAATTATTCAAGGGTAGTGTAGTGGGTGACCATGATAGAAGACAGTCTTGCTAATTAAAGAAGCTTGATATTGTTGACTAAGTCAGGGCCCACTTGGCTTGATCTCTTCCATCAAATCTAACAACGTGTGTTATAATCTAGACCCTCCAATGTGTTTATATAAGCACACTAGTAGTGCAAGACTTGATCATTCTATACTTAGAGAAAATTTCAAGAAACTTGTCTTGTTGTTCTTGTAGCTCTCGAAACCAAAACAATTTCCCTTTTTAAGACAAGTAACAACCTTCTTTTCCAAATTTCAAGTTTTCCTAAGTTCAATTACTCAAGTCTCTTATTTTCAAGGTTTATTAGTCCGTAGTCTTAATCACTTAATAATATAATTCCACGTTTAAAACAATTTGAGAAAACATATGCCTTATGTGTAGGCTAGGTTATTCTTATTCATAACAATCTTATTAAAAAGCGACCATGATCTAGGAAATGTAATATCATTTTGTCTCATCTTAGCTTCTATGCGGATGGAGGTTTCTCTTGGTTTTAATAATACTTAATTAGTCAATACATTTCCTTTATTAGCCATGTGCGCGATGGTTTGTTCGATACTTGTTCTCATTTCCGAAAATCAATAAAGCGTTCGTAACAATTAAATGTGATTCCTTTTATCTCTAAAAGTCGTTATACCTAACTTCCCGTAAGCTAGTATAACTCTTAAGCACTGGCTTTTAAAACAGTATTACTCTTAACAAAAGCGATTCTTAATTCTTTTGAAATCTTCGAATGCTTATTATTTAGACTCCGAGTCAAAGACATGCGATGAACCGCGTTCGGTTAACACACGTGCGTCTACCGTACTATATATATTCTTTTAAAATATCATGCTCAAGAGGATAGGAAGAATCACATACCTCGTGACGATTATCGACAAATAATAAAGCGCTCCACCGCGATATAACCATTGGCATGTCACTTTCAAGTGGAACATCTACTCGCGCGGAACTTTCAACCTATAAAGGCGTATCATCTATCAGCGTCTAGACTACTCACAGTAGAATATTCTAAGCGGGGTTACTATTCTCAAAATCGAGCGTGACACTTCCCTACCGTTAAACTACCAATCTCACTTAAATCTGATCGTATGTAAATACTGATTCAATCTTAACTTGCTTTAATATTAAATACGATGCGATTTAATTCAATTCTCTTCTCTTATACCATCCTTCCATATATCTTATGCTCATTTCTATACTACTACGGTATGTAATTTCCAATCACAATAGAAGGACAAGTATTTACCTCGTAAGCCCAAAATTATCCAGTTTAAATGTCGATCCACGAGAAGCGTTTAGCTCATACTCTTGGGTGCTCACTTCGCTCAAGGCAACCCTTAGAAGTTCTCGCCTTCTTCATACTGCCAAACTAATTATGAAGATTTTCCTTAGGGTTTCGTTTGTGTGGTGAAGGAAGTATAATAGTATTTGGGCTTTTAGTATAGGGGTAACCTTGGAATCTTACAAGGTATTTGGGCAGTATTTTGGAATAATAATGTGATACTTGGAGAATACTTTTCTACACAAGGGGGTGTTTCAGAACAACTCAAGAGGGGGTTTGTTTGGCCAAGGGCCTTACCGAGGGGAGGGAGCTCTTGGGCGAGCTCATTAAGGAGAGGGATTTTCAAGACTTAGAAATTATTTGTGGATGAAAGAAGTCTTCAGCTAAGGGGTATTTATAGGACTTTGTTAAGATTAAGGCAAGTGGAGGGCAAGTGGAGGGTGAAGATTTGGACAAAGTGTTGTGTGGGTCCCAACTTTCTCATCTCTTACACAAAATATCTATAAAACATTGACCAAATGTTTTAGGCAAAATAAATGACAAAAGCGTGCCAAGAAAAGCCCATGATTTCCGTCCACTTGAGGTGACAAGTGTATACTATCGTTGGTCAAAATATTTTATCTCTCGGAAAAATCTGCAAAATAATAAATGTCATAGCAGTAATTTTCCGCTTATGAGGTTTGGAAAGCGTTCGTCGGAAAACAATTCTTTCGCTAGTTGTGCTTCAAATTTCGTCCCTTGCCTCACCAGAGCAGAAGCTTTACATCGTCGTCCTGTACATACGGGAAATAGGGTATAACATGATAGATATCGAAGAGGCGGGACAGCGAGGTCCTACAGTAGTTTCAATGAGACGACCTTCAGCGTGGATGGTTGCACCTCGGCTGGTTCGAGCGCTCCTCGCATCTTGAGCGTTCGAGGTATTTAAGGCGGGGCGAGCAGGGCTCAGGGCTTGGGTTTCGGAGGCAGGAGTTCGGTCGGATAAGTCACTATATCTCGGTGTGTTCGATACGTAGTCTTACGGGCGAGTGCCGTATGGCCAGAGCTTATTACTCTTGTAGCGGCGAGGCCGTTTGAGAAGGCCCATCCGACGAGGCGGCGAGTATTATGGATTTCAGCGGCGAAGTCGATTCTTTGGATATTCATCTTCGATGGTTATGCGCCCGGGCGAGTGTTCACGGCAACGAGAGCGCGGCGGTCGTGGTAGAGTCGATTCCGGCCAGTGATCGGAAGCCGCATTTCTATGCTATGTCAGTCGGGACCGGGAGCGTCACGGATATAAATCACGGTATATTATTTGGTTTCATGTTGTGATGTATATGCTTTGATAGATCCGAGTTCTACCTTGTCCTATATATCTCCTCATATTCTTTGGTAGAATAGGGATAGAGCCGAGTCCATTAAAACCTTTTTGAGGTAGCTCATGTGGTGATCGATGGTAGGTGAGCGGGTATATAAAACTTGCCCGATGACTATATCTGATCGTCGGACCCGAAAGTGATGAGTTGGATATGGCCAGTTTTGATGTGATTATGGGTATGGATTGGCTGGCGTCTTTCTATGCCAATGTGGGTATCTGAGAAGATTAGTGCAGTTCCGGTTTCTGAGAAGCGATTATCGAGTTGAAGGGAATCTGGCGTCGTAGGGGTAGGTTTATTTCTTACCTCGAGGCTAGGAAGATGGCGCGGAAGGGTATATCTACCATTTGGTTGGGTATTCGATCTGAGGCGAATACGGACCTTGATCGATTCAGGTTGTTAGAAAGTTTCGGACGTATTCCCGGGCGACGCCCGGGTATCCTCACGAGAGGAGATTGAGTTTTGCATTGATACGTCGCCAGACACTCGACCTATATCTATTCCACCATACAGGATGACACTTGCTGAGTTGAGGGAGTTGAAAGACCGGTGAAGGATTTCTTTGGAAAAAGGGCTTTATCGAACTAGTGTTTCTCCACAGGAAGCGCGCATTTTATTTGTAAAGAAGAAGGATGGGACGCTGCGTATGTATGTGGATTATAGGCAGCTGAATAAGGTAACTATCAAGAACAGATACCCCTCGAGTTGATAATTTGTTTGACCGATTCTGCGAGTGCAGTGTTTTCCAAGATAGACCTGCGATCTGGTTATCATCAGTCGCGAGTTAGAGCGAATATCCCGAATGCGTGGGACCGGTATGGGCGCTATGAGTTCGGTGATGTCTTTCGGGTTGACAGCGCCTTAACAATATTCATGGATTTGATGAAGGGTGTTCAAGCCATTCATGGATATATTCGTTATAGTATTCATTGATGATATCTGGTTTTATTCACGCTCGGGCTTGAGGCATGCGAATCATTGAGGCGGTATTGAGTCCTCCGGACCAACGATTGTATGCAAGTTCTCGAAATCGAGTTTTGGTTGGCTTTAGTGGCTTTCTTAGGGCATATTGCGGGGTAGATGGTATTGGTTGATACATCAAAGACGAGGCGGTCAGACTTGGCTAGACCAGCTACTGGCGTAGTGCGCTTTTGGGCCTTGCGTTATTATCGGAGGAATTTGTAGAAGATTTGCTTCCCGTTTGCCTGCTGGGCAGCCCAGCGGCTATGTTCGGTGGGCGGATGCTTGTGAGAGAGCTTAGATTCTTGAAGGAGAAATTGGCAGCTTGATTCTTACTCTTACAGAAGGTATAGAGCGGATATGGTTTTATTGTGATCGTCGGGCGTCGGGCTTGGAGTGTGTGTCTTGATGCGTACGACAAAGTTATAACATCACAGCGTCTCGGCTGCTCAGAAACATGGAAGAACTACCCCTGCATGACTTAGAGTTAGCGTGATGATTAAGTACCTTGAAGATATGGAGACATTATTTATATGAGTTAAGTGGATATTTACCGCGCGAGAGCCTCAGTGTATCTTGACGAGAGGAGAGTGAACTTGCGCGAGAGGCGGTGGTTAGAACTCTTAAGGATTATGATGTCGATATCCCATACCACGGGGAAGGCCAATGTAGTTGCGGATGCCTTGTCGCGGTCGATGATGTAGTGCAGCCGGATGTGCGAAGAAAAGAGGCGTGGTCGCGATTACATCGGCTCGCGAGCCTTGGGGTTCGATTGATTGATATCGATGATAGTAAGTGCAGGTTCGTGAGATTGCGAGCCTTCCATCGTTGATGAGGTGAAGAGGCGGCGATATGAGGACCCGATGTTGATGCAGTATCGAGATCTGACTCTTCGGGAGGAGAAGAGTCTATTTGAGTGGCGCTTTGATGGGGTGCTAAGATTTGTGGGCGGTTGTGTGTTCCGATGCAGCGAGGACTTCGTGATTGAGGCCTTCGGTGCTCGTTATTCTATTCATCGAAAAGTGCGACTAAGATGTACCGCTGACCTCGGATGTATGTATTGGTGGATGACACGAAGAGGGGCGTGGCGAGTTTTGTTGCCTGATATCTAATTATCGGTAGTCGATGTGAGCACGGAAGCGGTGGGCTATTGCAATCTATTGATATTAGGCATGGAAGTGAGGTGATCAATATGGACTTTATTACAGGATTACCTCACACTCGAGAGAGCATGATTCCATCGAGTTATTAACCGTGTTGGTGCGAAATCGGCCCGGCTTCTTTCGATCGGGGCGACTTTTTTGAGGATTTTGCGAGATTGTATATCATAGAGATTGTGAGACTGCACGGAGTTCCTATATCGATGATTTCAGATAAAGGAGCCCAGTTCACGGCTAACTTATGGAGGTCTTTCCAGAAGGGATTAGGGACCTGGTGAGTCTCGATCTGCGTTTCATCCTCGGATGTGGATGGTAGGCGTACTATCCGGACAACGAGGATATCTTTGCGGGCTGTGTTGTGATTTTAGGAGTAGCTGGGAGGAGCATTTACCTCTTGTGGAGTTTTCATATAACAACAACTACCATTAGCATCGGATGGCGCCACCATGAGGCCTTATCTGGGAGGAAGTGCGAGTCGCGCGATAAATTTGGTTTGATGTGGGAGAAGTTCGATTAGTCGGGCGGACTTGATTCGAGCGGTGGATAAGGTGAAGCTTATCGAGGCGGTTATTATCATTTCGAGTCGGGAAGTCGTATTCATATCATCGGTGTCGACAGGAGTTTGAGGTGGATGATTGGGTCTTCACTGAAGGTATCGCCCATGAAGGTGTGATGAAATTTGGGAAGAAGAAGCTTAGCCCGCTGATACATTGGGCCTCCAGATTGTCGTAGGGTAGGCAAGGTTGCTATGAGTTGAATCTGTCAGTCCGGATGCGGGATGCATCCAGTTTTTCATGTGTCTATGTTGCGGAAGTGTATCGGAGATCCATCTAGAGTGCACCCGATTAGAGGCAGTGCTTTTAGGTACATTGCATGTAAGAAATATGATTTGGATTTGAAAGGATTGGATAAGGATGATATGAACATGTTATAAGCTAAGATACTACCTTAACCTTATTGAATTAGTTGTTATGTATTGTGGGGCAGAATTTTACCGTCAGTTTAGGCGTGTAATCCTTGTATTGATTGGATTGTTGGGCCTTAAAGTGGCGTTTGGTTATTGAATTAGCGCTTGAAAAAGGTGGCAAAGTATGTAGAAACAAAGGAAGTGCTGTCCAATTTTCCGTAGGATAAAAGACTTTTCAATTAGAACGTCCTACGTTGAGGATAAAAGCTAATGGACGTATTATGGTCATTATAGGTTGACATACTACGTGCGGTATATTGGACTTGCGAGTGGATTAACCCGAGGAGGTATGTGGAACTTTGCTATCTCTTGAACATGAGTAGTTGTACCTATATAAATGCGGTGAGCGTCTGAGATTTGATATCCCTTACTTGTTTTAAGTATATGATACTTGTTTCGTTTTAAAAGTATAAGTCCCTTGGATATAGGAAAATGTAATTGACTAAGGTATAAGGTTAATATAACGACTTTATGGGAAGTTGGTTATACTAGCTTTATGGAAAGTTAAAGGTGAGATTTACTCTAGGTAAGATAAGTAAGGACAAATGACTTCATTTATGAAAGGCAAATTGATTTTAAGGCATCAATTGCCTAAAGTTTTATATGAAAATGAGTCATTTTTAAAAGAGTAGAAGTATGTAGTACTTTGGGTTAAATTCCCGGATTTCTTTTATTAAGATATGTTAGTGCCTTAAGTAAACTAAAATGAGAGGGTATATGAACAAGACTAATAAGAAGTTAGGGGATTTCTTAACTTATTTATGTTATGCATAATGGCCGGTTGAGCTAGGGTAAGAGTATAAATGCGGGGTAAATGTCACGACCCGACCAGACTCTGCGTGGTGCCACTACAGGCACCTTTCGTATACAGAGAATATGGAACATACACTGGTGATAAAATGCTTAAACATAAAATAACAACTGGCCGATAAGGCCACTTAGTAAACTATACAAATAAAGCAGTACATTTTTTCTTTACAACCCAAACCACAATGTGACTCTGACCTCTGAATAACAACTGGCGGGGCGGGGCGCCATACCCTGAATGTCTGACAAGCGACAATACCGAGGATAAGCCTCCGGAATAAAGGCTTCTCATCGGTGAGCGGTGATCTAGGCGAGATCAACCTTTGTACTACATGGCATGAGCGGCCGAAGGAGAGTCGGTCTGACATATACCAAATATGTGGCGAAATCTTTGTAATGAAATCATAAGTCTATAATAAAGCGGGGCGGTGATAACTCAATTAGCTGATTGCACGATTGCCTTACTAATGATGAGTAATCAAAAGTATCACTAACATAAAAATAGGAAGCTCGCGATCAAGCGAGGACCGCGCCGCGATGCTCGTTAAGCAATCCTACTCACAGGACTATTTCACGCATATCGTGTGGACCGCGTGAATTATTCCTACGTAGGTTGTACCGCGCGTGGGACTATTTCACCGCGTAAGCCCGTAAGGACTCGCGTGAGGTATTCTCGCGTCATGGGTAACAAATCACGAGCGGTGGTATAAGCGATCTTGTGGATTTACCTCATTTATACTCTTACCAGGCGGGTGATATAGCGATCTTGGATTTACCCGCCGTTTATACTCTTACCGAAGAAGGTGGTATAACGTCTTGAGGTTTACCACTCATTTATACTCTTTTTATCTCAATAGGCCATTATACATAACGCTATTCTACACGACATAAGTACATAACATAAGCTTTCTGGAACTATCATACATAACATAAGCACTGGGATTATCATCTGATAAATAAGCAAGTTAAGAAATCACAACTTCTTAGCCTTATTCATATACACTCTCGTTTTAGTTTACTTAAGCGTACTAACATGTCATTATAAATCCGAGTTTAACTTGACGTGCACTCGTCTTCTATTCCTTTAAAATGACTCGTTTTCATATAAAACTTCGAGATACTTTATGTAGTATCAAGTCATAACTACATTTTAAGACAAGTCATGATACCTTTTTAGAAAATACATATTGAGCTTCTAAATCAGTGACTTCTTTGTTTAAACCTTAAGCAATTGATGCCTTTAAATCAATTTGCCTTTCGTTATTCAAGGCATTTAACATGCTTAAATTACTTAGAGTAAACCACTCTTTTTAACTTTCCATAAAGCTATTATGAATGACTTCCCATAGCATTATACTAGCTTTATACATTGTAACACATACTTCTTTATAACGAGAGACTTAACTTTCCAACAAAACAAGTATCAATAATACTTTGACATACTTAAAGTCTCTTAACTTTTGAAAACAAGATATCCTTAATATTTAAACAAGTGAGTTAATTCCTAACTCGTCGACTTGGGCATTCTTAAAATAAGCCGAGGATATCAAATGGACCTAGATTGTCAAAATCTTGTCGTCTACCGTACTATACATTTACAACTTATTCATGCTCGAGAGATAAGAAAGTTCCACATACCTCTTGGTTTAATCGCACTTGCTAAGTCGATTCGCGTGCGTAGTATGTCAACCTATAATGACCATAATCGTGCTATTAACTTCTTCAAGCGTAGAATATTCCAAGTGCAAAGTCACTAAATTACGGAAAATCGAACAACTTCCTTTGTTTCTACATACTTTGCCACCTTTTTCAGGGCCGAGATTCAATAACCGACACGCGCGCATTTAAGGCTCGACAAAGTAGTTAACAATGAGGGATTACGGCAATCAGAGATGTAAATTCCTTCGATTGACATTAAACTAGTCCAAATCTGATGTCCGTTCGTGATTAGGAATGACAATGATACCGATTCTTTTTCCAATTTCTATACAATCCAAGTTGTTTAGTTTAACGTATTATAAAGCGCGATTGATTATAACAACTATAATCTTCAAGTAGATAACATCGGCGATTCTAGTTAACGACAAATTGTAATTCAACGAATGACTCGACGTATCATTTTCGGTTGAGCTTACAAATTTCCATGTTCTTATCAATCTTGCATAACCACATATCACGTGATCGTTTCTAACATAAAAACATGGAATCTTCAATTACAAAAGTAAGGCGAAGATTATACCTCATTAGCCCAAATATGATCCAAGATTACAAGTCGATCCTTAGCGACCTTAGATCCTCCTTTCGACGTTCCAATCAGCAGCAACCTTTAGAATCTTATGAAGAACTAAATGCTTGAAGTTCCATGCTTAAGTTGAATAACTCCTTAGGTTTTAAGCCTTGCGACTAATTCGAAAACACCGTATTTTTGGAATCTCTATTGAGATACACTTGATACGCCTTAGGTACCTTGGTTTAAAGTGGGGAGATTATTAGACAACAATTGGAAATTTTCCTCTTGGAAAAATCCCTTATGGCGTGAGCTTCACTTAGTGAGCAAGAACAATTTCAAAAATTTCTAAGTGTTGAGAATGACAAAGTCTTGCACTACTAGTAGATTATATTACGAGGAAGGGTTAGGATTAAAACAAATGGATGGCTTGGATTCATTTTATTAAAATATCATGCTTTATGTGGGCTCATTGACTTGGTCAATGTTGTCAAGCTCTTAGTCTAGCAAGACTTTCTTCATAAATATGGTCAAATGACCATTCTACCCGTACACAAATTCGGCAGAGACCACTGGGGTGACACGTATCGCCTCTCGTTGTCATGATATTTCATTTTGACAATTCCATAATTCAAATAAATTTTTATTAGTCTCAAACCTTAACATTTTTGGGTTCTTACGCCCGTTCTTATAAACATATCCACGAAATTCCGGGGTGTAACATTCTTCTTACGAAACATTCGTCCCGAATATTCTTTCGAAGTCAAACTTAAAGATAGCGACATAGTCCCTTTACAACCCTATACCAATAATGCCACACGTGTACACATAATAATACTCGTACTAAAATATCAAGTTGAACCCAGTGTAGCGTCGGTTATCTGCATAAAGCCTGCGACTCTAGCTTACTAATAATCTTTCGGATAAGCCGCCTTATCCACCGTGAATCAAATCGGACCAAATAAATGAACCTCGCCTATGTCGAACCGTCCAGCCGTGATCTACACTTTCTTTCATACAAGGCTCATACAGAGCCATCGAAAGCGGAAGGGTATCTTTTATCGTCGTAACTCAATCGAGAGACTAACCACCGGTATCTCTGAACTCGAGAACCACGGGCCACCTATCGCCAGTACTGGATAGTATGCTCTGCTGTCCAGTCGGTCTGAGGCGAAATGTCACCGAGACTCATGTGTCTCTAATACGGAAAAACCTCCAGTCGGTATGTGAACTAATGCATGCGACGTCATAGGTAAGAACCCGCGTGTCTCACAATCTCCAGCCTACTGGTGGCATAATCCTCGGTAGAGTAAGTAGTCCCGATACGAAAAAACACGGGTGGTTTTAATGACTTATTTACATGACCCGGTCGCGCCACTCCGTCGATTCCACCTGCAACAAAATCCATTTTAATTACCTCTCGTGTCTAAGTCGGAGGTCTAAATGCGCTGTAATAGTCCATGGGCCACGGTGTTCAACCGTGACTGCTGCTAATTCGGATATTAAACAACTCTGCTTCACGTCCATTTTAGGTCATCTTGCAATACAATGTCGAGTCACGACACAAGTGACCCGAGCAGTTGGAGCAATAAGCCTGCGTGCCTCACTGAGACTCTTGACTTGTACACCCGTAATTTGAGGACATGTTTAAGAACTCACAGTGTTAAGATTTGAGATTTGTAAAGAAAATTTTATCGGAAATATGAAAATGTGAAATCATATGCGCCCGAACGGGCAATTCTGCCTTACCAGGCACCCTAGTGATCTAACATCGAGAAAACCAGCGGAAAATAAAACACGAGTCATGAAACAAGAGATATAATAAATAAGCGAGCCAGCCAAGCGAGTTGCCTTGGCGTATACACAAAACCGAGCAGTTATCCTTTTACAAACCACCGCAGCGGTGCTCTGAGACCTAAGATTTACAACAACTATGGCGGGGCGGGAGCGCCATACCTGAATATACAAGAACCTACAACTCGAAAGCATGCAAGATAAGCCTCAGAAGGAAACGGAGCTTTCAATATTTGAAATGAGATCCTATGGCGGGGATCGCGGCGATGTACCTCTACTGCGGCGTGAGCGGCCCAGAAGGAGTCGATCTGAGTACCAAGTATGTGGCGTAAAAATCACGTAAATGAAATCATACTAGTCTATAAAGCGGGCCGTGTATGATAACCAAACTTACGATTCTGGCATATGCATCATGTCGTCGGGGACTCGCGCCACGAAGTCACCACTCGGAATATAAGCATGGGTCTCGCGCGACATCCGTCATGTTAGCGTCATGGCGCGTGCCCGAATCGCCTCGGTGTGAGCGTGTCCATGATGCAATGATAATATGAGGCGCGTGGCCGCGTACCGAATCTTTGCGTCGGTGTAAGCGTGTAACCTCGATAACAATATCTTTGGGTGGTCAACCTGCGCGTAGCCACGTGTCCGGAATCTTGCGCCGGTGTGAACCGTCCATGTGCGATAATAACCATATATCGGGTAATCAACGACGCGTAGCGCGTGCCGGAATCTGCGTGGTGTAGACATGTCCGTATGATATCAGCAACGAGCGGTAATCAAAATGGAAACATACGGAATTCTCCGTCGCCGTACGTCGATGAAGTTCTCGACAAGTCAGCGCCTGCAATCGAGGAAGCGGTAACACGAAATACCACACATGCAGACAAAGGCTATCATCACAAGCATAGGCAAGTTTCACAATGACTCAAATGCTTAATTATACCAAAGTCGGGTTTTAACCCCCAGTACTACATACGTTAAGTTCTTTTAAAAGAGATCCATTACTTTTATAAAAGTCACAGATACGTAGTATTAGAATGACCAACGCATTCCTTTTCAAAAATCAAGTATGACATTCTTTTCCTAAGTTCGGTTTGCCTAGTTTTGATTACTCGACTTCCGTTTTCAAATGGTTTCATGGTTCCCGAACTTAATCACTTGATTCCTTTTAGAACAATTGAGTAATATATGTCTCACGTGAGAGTAGGTTATTCTTGTTTACAGCATTCTTATTACCGACCATGATCTAGAAAATGTATATCATTTTGTCGTCTTAGTTTCATGCGGATGGAGGTTTCTTGGTTTTAATCTGATTCATCATTATTGATACATTTTCCTTTATTAGCGACTGCGGTGGTGCAGCCGATGCGTTCGATTTCGAAATCGTTAAACATTATCCCTTTAAATAAAACCAAGTACTCATTACTCACGAATGAGGTTTCTGAAACATTACTTAAAACAAATAAGTTAAGTCTCTTATCTTATAAGATCAAGTCTCTTAACTAACATCGATAAACCATTTTCTTTACCTCTCTTAAGACATTATACCTAACTCCCGTAAAGCTTAGTATAACTCTTTTTTAAAACCTTTAAAACCAAGTGTTACTCTCACTTCAAAGCGATTTATAAATCTTTTGAAATACATCAAATCCTTTATTATAACAAGCGGTTATAATTCTCGTGATTACCTTTTTAAAACCACAAGTATTTTCTTACCTACATAAAATTATTATAACGACTTCCAGTAAAGTTATAACACTTTATGTTTTAAACAATCAAACCACAGTTAACATGCGTCTGCGTGCTTATAGTTCACCGTATCGTGCTAGAAGAGATAGGAAGAGGTTCGCATACCTCGCGGCGATTATCGACAATAAGCAAAAAACTCCAAGTACTACAACGCACTAGCCTTTCCAGCTCATAAGTAGAATCGCTACTCTTATTTTTCACTATAAAGTCACTGGCGTCTATTAACCCCAAAACACAAGTTTCTCTCTTCTACAGAAAATTGACCACCTCCCCACACATAGCGGCGTAAATCTCTCACTCTATCGAGGCGGCTACGAAGCCAGCCGGGGTTTACCGTCTAACGGGCGCGTTGAATTCTACTACGATGCGAAGTCTCTTGTAATACAATCCTATGTATTCTGATTCGATTCGTCTGTATTCTTGGGCTTAAGTCAAAGACATTGCCAACTAACTACGTTGTACTATATATAGTATCTTGACTATATAATCAACAACGTACAATTTCCAATCACAATAGAAGGGCAGTAGTGTTTACCTCGATAAGCCCAAAATTATCCAAGTATAAAGTCGATCTGTGACGGCGCTTAGCTCACTACTCAGAGTGCTCGATCGCTCGAACAACCCTTAAGTTACAACCTACTTAAACTTCAACCAACGATGAAGATTTTCCTTGGGTTTCGGTTTGAGACTAAAAAGGTAGTATTTAGGCTCTACGTATAGGTAACGCTTTGGAATATAACAAGGTATAAGGCAGTATTTTGGGCATTATAACGATACTAGGAGTATTTCTATACCCTGACAAAGGGGGTATTATCACAGTAACTAGGCTAGGGGGTACTTGCGGCTGACACCACGAGGGGGAGACCTCTCGGCCGAAGGCCACTAGGAGGAGGGAGAGAGGCTAAGGGCGAGGCGAGAGGGAGGAGGATTTCAAGACTTAGAAACATTTGTGGATGAATGAAGTCTTCAAGCTTAGGTATTTATAGCAAAACCAAAGCCAACGATGGCGAGATCAAGCCGTGTGCAAGGCAAGTGTAAGGCGAGATCAAGCGAAGTGCACCCTTGAAACACTCGCAAACACTCCCAAAACAAGCCCGCAAGCAAGGCACAAAGAGAGCCAATCGGCCGGCCAACCAGGCTCTTGGGCGCCCAAATCGTCGAGCCAACTGTGCTTCGATGTGAGGTGACATGTCACCCTCCGTTGATCAAAATGTTCGTCTCTCGGAAAAATCCATAAAAATAATAAATGACATAGCAGAATTTTCCCTACGAGTGGAAAGCGTTTACGTCGACGACTCTGTCGGCAACGTGCCCAAATTTGAATCGATGCCTATCTTGAGGCTCGAATTTGTACGTCGTCGTCCGTCGTACATACTGCGGAAAAGCGGGGTATAACGTTCTCCTCGTAGAAACATTCGTCCCGAATGTTTCTCCAGAATCTCAACACAACCGTGCGTAGTATGGCGCTTTCTTATCTATGAAAGCGATCATTACAGCGCACGGGCCGTAAAATAACAAGCGCGCCAATACTTAAACCCGAGTCAGCGGTATATGCAATCATCACAAAACCCCTTGCGAGGTCAAATATACTCCTTCACCCGTTTCCTGAAAAGCGATCATGCACTTTTCCACATCTTCTTTGTACCATCTCGAACACTCGAGCTGCTTTCTAGTATCCGTTACGCCCGTCAATGCTTTTCCAACCGTTCACTGCCTCGAACTTGGTCATCTCGGTAATCTCGATTTCCCTAAGGCCATTCCGGCCTTCACGAACTGATTCTGGTCGAGCGTAACCCACGAACTCATCGATGGTCATCTAAACTTGGGCACAACACCTCGTGACCACTGGCGGGACCACGGTGACCCGCCCGCCGAAGCGGGGCGCGGGTTGGCGCAACATTATTATACCGTATTTCCGGTAGTATGTCGTAAGGGAATACGTCTGGTTGGCTTTAAAGTTAGCCTTGGGCGTTTTTGTACCTGACTAAGCAAGAATCGTTTCAGGCGAAGCGTTTCCCACGACTTTCGTGGGAAAATTCCGCTATGCCATTACTAATTTTTCGCAGATTTTAGAGGCGAAACATTTTGGACCAGCGGGAGGCAACATAGCACCCTCCCATTGGTGGACTTGAATCCATGGACGAGTGGAGAGCAGGCACGTTTTTGTGCCTTGTGCACAAATCGAGGAGTTAGTAGGATATTTGTGTTTAGTTAATCCTCACTGCACTTGCCTTGCACTTGTCTTAAATCTTGGCCATTGGTTGGCGAGGCAAAACTATAAATACCCTTAGTGATGAAGAGTTATTCATCCACAAAGTTATCTTCAAGTCTAAAATCCTCTCCTCTCCCTTAAGCTTTTAGTCCAACACCTCTTCCCTCCTTGTGTAGTGTGGCGAGGCCTACCACTAGCCTAGCCGAAATCTACCACTCCTTGGTAGAAAAGTTGTCTTAGTATCGTTATAATGCCCAAATACCTAGCCCAAATCCATGAGTCCTTAGTAGAAGTTGTGAAGAACTTCAGGTTTCTTGGAGCCTCTGGGAGCGTACAACTTAGGAGCTAAACCTTGCTCATGCGACTTTATCTAGGATATTATTGGGCTTACGAGGTAACTAATCTAACCTCTTTTTAATTAGAGAATACTTACTGTTGTAGTATTAGAATAAGTATTAGATCCTTAGAAGAAGATCACAGAATAGAATTATTTGTTATCCACGTAGAAGGGTTTAAAGAAGAATAATTGTTTGTACTCATGTAGAATTTGTTTTCTGATGAACTTACATAGCTCGCGGGTAGGGTTGTCTTTGCGACTTTCAGTGAATTATGAACCCACATTTAGAATGACCCTCGAGTAGTCTTTGATAGATATCTCGTGACTATTATGGTGACTCTGCTGTGCGACATATTGACTTGGCGGTGGTTTTATTTGAGAAGGTATGTGATTCTTCCTAAAGCATGATATTTTACAATATATGAGTGCGGTGGGCGTCGTGTGTTAAGCTGAATAATAACTACGGCAATGTCTTTGACTTAAGCTGAATAATACTTATGGCGATGCCTGGCTTAAGCTTTGAATAATACTTACGGCAATGCCTGCGGCTTAACTTTGAATAACAAAAAGCGAAAACATTTCAAAAGAATCTTTGAATCATTTTTAACGGAAGATAAATATTTGGTTTTTAAAACAAAAGCGTAAGAGTTATCACGGCTTTATGGGAAGTTAGGTATAACAACAAGAAGATAAAAGGCTATTTACTTGTTTTGTTTATAAAAGCCTTGTATTGATTTACATTAAGTGTAATAAGATTGTTTGATAAGTAGACGTGTTATGATGCTACTGTGTTAGTGTCTTGTAATCTTTGTGTAAGGGGTCATTCTTGCTTTGTGCTTACGTTGCTAGCAAGTAAGTCCATTATCTTATTATTGTATCCCTACCCCATTTGTTATACGAGGCTTGCCATGATGCGAGTCTATCACGGCCTATGCGGTCTGTGAGACTATCGGGCAGTGGTATGCTCGAGTTGATCATTCGGGCGTTTGCTGATGCGAGGACTCACTATGCGATGCTGTTGAGGCTATGCGGTCTTTTGAGGCTATGCGGTGCGGGAGCTAGGCGGATCTGGGGTTGCTGCCCCGATCGAAAATATCTAAATGCAGTGCATGTGGGACTATGCAGTGCGGAAGTCGAGGACTAGGCACGCGGAATGATACTATGGGCGATTGGCCTTGCTTGATCATTCGCGGCCTAGAATAGACACATTCTGATTTTCCTATTCTGTTGTTGTTTGTGATGTGGCTATGTGCAATTGAGCTGATTGTATTTGTGAAAAGGTTTTAAATACTTTGATTTCATTTTAAGTACTTTATAGTTTCACATGCTTGGTACTGTTATCTTGACCTCCTTGAGTGCGTTCATGCACCATGGTAAGGGCAAGCGGTGCTAGATCCACATCCTTAGGATGCTTTGCGTTGGTGTCGGGAGCTCAATCTTCTAGGAGGCTCTACTTTTGGGTATGATCTCCTGTATTGTAGATAGTTTTATGCGATCGGGGTATGGCGGAACCTGTCCGCCATAGTTATTACTTCCTTAAGTGCGTAGTACTATTATGCGGTTGGGATGCTTGCAAACTTGAGTTATTTATATTATGCGAAAGGCAAGCTTTTCATCGAGATAAAGCGTATGCTTATTTTATAAGCTGTTTCCCTTTCTTGTTTTATATTCAGCTGAATTTACTCGATGTATGACTACTTAGGTGCCCGGTGAGGCACGATCACGGGCCGGGCGAGTCGTGACAAAAGTGGTATCGAAGCGATTAATCCTCGGAAAGTGTCTACGAACCGTATCTAGTAGAGTCTTGATTATCGGTGTGTTGTGCGCCGCGATGTCAGGAGCTATAGGATATTTAAGATTGGTTTCCATTCTTCTCATTAGAGATCGTGCTTTAGAGGCGTGTTATAGGTTGGACCCTCTAACGTATTCCTTTCTATATGATTATGCCTCCACGTAAAGCAACCGGGCCCGAAGGCGAAAGCGGTAGGAGGCTGCTAGCGAGACACCCGAGTTACGAGGCTCGGGCCCGATCTATACGAGGCAGCGAGTTCTATGGCCTTGGCCCAGCGAGACCACGGTACCAGCACCTCATGTCCCACGGCATGGGCGGAGGAGTTAGGGTACAAGGAGATGGCCTATTGGCTAAAGTTGTGGCGTCACGAGAGAGGCTGGATCACGGCGATTCAGCTCGGCTCGATCGCACCGTAGTGCAGGGCAGATAGTTTGAGGCTACAGATTTCTTGAGTTGTAGCCCGCGATTTCTGGTGGCGGGAGGATGATCCATGAAGTTCATCAAGTCATTTCAGAAGGATTATCACGGGTGATCGGGGCTTGAGGCGAGAAATTTGTGACATTCAGTTCGCGTCGGTGCGTGATACATGATCGATTGGTTTGATTCATAGGAGCTTTCCGGGAGAGCATCACCTCCAGCGATATGGGATGAGTTTTGAGGCTTTTCTCACGCGCTTTGCCTCATGGATGAGGAGGGCACGGTGATAGATTATTCTTTGAGGCGGGAGGGCGCGGTGAGGAGTACAATGTCGAGTTTGATTCTTTGGCTCGATATGTCCCCTGCCCAGTAGCGAAGATGGAGGGCGAGTGCATCGCTATGTCACTGGGCTAGATGATTACATGGCCGAGTCTTGTGCGGTGTGTCCGCCCGGCCGAGCATGGACATAACCGTATGCGAGCTCGTATTTGGGTTGTGAGGCGTGAGCCGCCGGGTAAGCGATATCAGCGGCGAAGAAGGCGAAGCGGCGGGTTCTTTTGGTGGTCCTCGAGGTGGCGGCGTCGAGAAGTCGGTGCACCACGGCCGGTATGAGCGCTCCTACATCATTCGGCCGCAGCGGAAGCGGTCGAGGCGGTGGGGCCCGGGACAGTTTCGGTAGCGAAGTGCTTGCCGTTGAGTGCTTTCGGTGTGCCCGTTATGGCGAATACCATTACGGGAGTGTACTCAGAGCTTGCTATACTTGTAGCGGCGGTCACTGCGAGAGTTGTCAGGCCGGCGCGGCGGTGGTAGGGCTCGGCCTACGGAGTGCATTGCGCTTCTTCATCCCGGCGATTACTCGCCACGAGGCGAGGTACACGTGGATCAGCGGGTGCGGCGGTCGTGGCGCGGTCGATTCTAGCGGTCCTCGAACCGCGTATATGCTTTGTCGGTAAGCGAGGATCGGAGGCCTCGCGATGTAAATCCACAGTACCTTATCAGTTCAGGTTTGATGTGTATGCTTTGATAGATCAGGGTTACTCTGTCATATATCTCCCCTTGTTGCTAGTAGGATAGGGATAGAGCACAGTCCATGACCACTTTCGAAGTAGCTACGCGATGGTGATTCGGTGGTAGCTCGGCGGGTATATAGAGCATCTGTGACCATTCTGATCGTCGGACCACTGGCCGACTTGGTAGAGTTGGAGATGATTGACCGGCGTGATTATGGGGATGGATTGGCTAACCTTTTACGCCAATGTAGGCTATGAAGAGAAAGTAATGCAGTTCGATTTCACGAGGCCGGTTGTTGAAGTGGGAGGAGCCGCGGTATGTAGAGGTAAGTTTATTTCTACCTCAAGGCTAGGAAGATGGTGCGAAAGGGTATATCTACCCGTCGTTGGGTGTTTGATCGAAGGCTGCGGTACAGATTTTGATCGATTCGATGTCGGCGAGTTCCCGGGCGTGTTTCGGATGACCTCGGGTATCCCTCACGAGAGGAGATTGAGTTTTGTATTGACATATTGCGGACACTCGGCTATTTCCATTCGCCATACTGAGAATGACACTGCAGAGTTGAGAGAGTTGAAGGATCGGCTTAGAGATTTCTTTGGAGAAGGGCTTATCGGGCCTGAGTGTTTCTCACAGGGAGGCGCCGTGTGTCGTGAAGAAGAAGAAGGGCGGGGCCTGCGCATGTGTGTTGATTCTGACGGTGAACAAGGTGACCATTAAAACGGATACCCCTCCGAGATTGATGATTTGTTCGACCCGTTGCGAGTGCGAGATGTTTCTCAAGATTGATCTGCGATCGGGCTATCATCAGTCGAGTCGAGAGAGGTGGATGTCCCTATTTGCGTCGGGACCGTGCGGGCATTATGAGTTCGGTCATGTCTTTTGGGTTGACGATGCTCGTGGTATTCATGGATTTGATGAGCAAGTGTTCAAACCATTTTGAACCGTTTGTGATAGTGTTCATTGATGATATCTTGGTTTATTCGCTCAGGCGAGGAGCATGCGGAGCATTTGAAGTGTCTTGTGATTCTCGGGACCAGCGATTATGCATAAGTTTTCCAAATGTGAGTTTTGGTTGACTTGATGGCGTTTCTTGGGCATATTATCGGGCGAGTGATGGCATTAGTGAATGCGGCCGAGATCGGCGATCGAGGACTTGGCCTGAACTCTACTCAACGAGGTTACGATTTTAGGCCTTGCGAGGATATTATGGCGGTTCGTGGAGAAGTTTGTATCTGCTGCACCATTGACTAAGTGACTCGAGCGCCAAGTTTGATGGTGATGCTTGTGGCGGGGTTTCGATTCTTTGAAAGAGGCAGCGCCCGTTCTTACTCTTCGGAGTCGGATGGTTATGTCGTGTATTGTGATCGTCGGGCATCGGGTTGGGATGTGTGTTGATGCGGCATGGCGGGGTTATAGCATATGCGTCAGGCGGTGAAGAAACACGAGAGAACTACCCGCTGATTTGGAGTTAGCGGTAGTGATTCACGCTTTGAAGATCTGGAGGCCTTATTTGTATGGGGTTCACGTGGATATTTATCTGACCACAGAGCCTCGGTATATCTTGACGAGGAGTGAACTGCAGCGAGAGGCGGTGGTTAGAGTTGCCAAAGATTACGATGTTGATATCTTGTACCACAGGAAGGCGATGTTGTGGCGGATGCTCTTAGTCGTAGGTCGATGGGGAGCCTATCGGATGTGCGGCTAGAGAGGAGGACATGGTTCGTGATTTGCATCGATTAGCGAGCCTTGGTGTCGTTTGATTGATTACGATTGCGATGGGGTTAGAGTTCGTGAGGTTCTGAGTCTTCCGTCGTTGAGAGGTGAAGAGCCTTGATTCGAGATCGCTTTGATTCGATATCGTGTCTGACTCTTACGTGAGGCAAGGGTCGCTTTTGGTAGCACTTGATGGGGTGCTAAGGTTTGAAGCGGTGTGTGTTCGGATGTTTGAGACTTGGCGGCGAGTTCTTGGGGAAGCACCGCGGTAGCGCGTTACTCTATCCGTCAAGTCGACAAGATGTACCACGACGCCTTAGATCGTGTATTGGTGGGATGGCTTGAAGAGGGCGTTGCGAGTTAGTAGCTCGATTGCCGTGTTATCGTGGTGAAGGTAGAGCACGAGAGGCACAGTGGTTTTATTCTGAGCGATTGAGATCAGACACAGAAGTGGGAGGTAATCAGCATGGACTTCATCGAGATTACCTCGCACTCGGAGGAGACATGATTCTATATGGGTTATCGTCGGCGGTGCGAAATCAGCCCACTTTCTTCCGTCGGGCGACTTTTTGGTGAGATTATGCGGACTTTACATCAGAAGATCGTCGGTGCATGAGTCCCTACCTCGATCATATCGAACCAGAGAGCGATTTCTGGCTAACCAGAGTCGCTTCGAGGAGTTTAGGGGCGAGTGAGCACAATCTGCATTTCATCCTGAGCAGACGGACGAGCGGGCGCACTATCGAACTCTTGAGATATCTGCGAGCTGTGTTATTGACCGATGGTAGTTGGGAGGATCATTTGCCTCTAGTTGAGTTTGCGTATAATAATAGCTACCACTCCGGTATTCAGATGGCGCCTTATGAGGCCTTGTATGGGAGGAAGTGCGATCGCCTATAGGTTGGTTCGATGTGGGCGAGGTGCGGCTAGTGGGACGGTTGGTGCGTGAGCGATGGATAAGGTGAAGCTTATCAAGGCGACTATTGGCATTTCGAGTCGGCCAGTCGTATGCGGATCATCGTCGTCGGCATAGAGTTATGATAGATGATTGGGTTTTCCTAAATTGTCACCCATGAAGGTGTGATGAGTCGGGAAGAAGGAAGCTTCGGCCCAAGGTACATTGGGCGTTTAGTTGTCGCGGTAGGCAAGGTTACTCTGAGTTGAATCTGCCGTCCGATCTGGAGCGGTGCATCCGGTGTTTCACGTATCTATCTTTGAGAGATGTATCGGGGATCCATCTAGGTACACCGATTGGCGATGTCGGTGGGGGTTATCGTGTGAGAGATTCCCATAGCGATAGTCGATGCGTCGAGTTAGGCGTCTGCGGACGAAGGGCGTGGCCGTCAAAGTCTTGTGGCGAACGAGCTCGAGAGGAGATGGCGTGGGAAGCCGGGGAGGACATGAGGCGAAGTATCCTCACCTATTCCCAGCCTCCGGGTAATTCACTTTCCTACTTGTAAATTTCCATTATCATTTATGCCTAAGTGTTGTTTTGTGGCGTGTGTGGCATTTGCTAGCTGTTTAAGCTTCTTGATAAGCGTCTTGAGAAGGAACATTAGGGACGAATGTTTCTAAGGAGAGAGAATGTTATACCGTATTTCGAGTATGTGCGTGAGGGAATACGTGCTGGATTGGCTTTAAAGTTAGCCTTGGGCGTTTTTGTACCTGACTCGGCTTAAAGAATCGTTTCAGATGAAGCGTTTCCACGACTTTCGTAGGAAAATTCGGCTATGCCATTACTAATTTTGCGGATTTTTAGAGGCGAAACATTTTTGGACCAGCGGAGGCAACGCTTGGCACCCCCATTGGTGGACGAATCGTCCGTGGACGAAATTGGAGAGCGAGGCGCGTTTTTGTGCCTTGTGCACAAATCGAGGTTGGTAGGATATTTGTGTTTAGTTAATCCTCACCCCTACACTTGCCTTGCACTTGTCTTCATCTTGGCCATTGGTTGGCGAGCGAGCTATAAATACCCCGCAGTGATGAAGAGGTTATTCATCCACAAAGTTATCTTCAGTCTAAAAATCCTCTCATCTCCTTAGCTTTTAGGTCGACACCTCTTCCTCCACTTGTGTGGTGTGGCGAGCTGCCTACTAACTGGCGAAATCTACCCCACTCCCTTGGTAGAAAAGTTGTCTTCTAGTATCGTTATTGTTATACTGTATTTCCAGTATGTCGTGAGAATCGTCTGGTTGGCTTTAAAGTTAGCCTTGGGCGTTTTGTTTGTGCACACACTAGAAGAATGGTTTCAAAAAGCGTTTCCACGACTTTACGTGAAAATTCGACTATGTCAATTAGTATTTTGCGGATTTTTAGAGAAACATTTTGGACCAACGGGAGGCGACACTTGTCACCCTCCGATTGGTGGACTTGACACGGCAATAGGGCGATTGGGTTGGCTTAACTTTTGTCTTGGAGTTGGTAGGATATTTTGTGTGCAAGTTGGCCAAGGACACTTGCCTAAATCCTCGCCCTACACTTGCCTTGCACTTGTCTTCATCTTGGCCATTGGTTGCGAGCTTGAATATAAATACCCCTCTTGAGATGAAGAGTTCTTCGTCACAAAAGCTCAAGTCTAAAATCCTTCCTCTCCACTTTGTTGTAGTGCGTCCAACACCTTCCATGAGAAGCTTGGCGAGCTACCCACTACTAGCAGAAATCTACCCATACTTGGTAGAAAAGTTATCTTCTAGTAGTTATAATGCCCAAAATACCACAGCCCAGATCCATAGTCATAGTAGAAGTTGTGAAGAACTTCAAGGTTTCTTAGACTCTGGGCGTACAACTTAGGAGCTAAATCTTGCTCAGTGCGACTTTATCTAGGATATTATTGGGAACGCAGAGTAACTAATCCTAACCCTCTTTTGAATTAGAGAATACTTCTGTTGTAGTATTAGAATAAGTATTAGATACTTAGAAGAATATCCTGAGAATAGAATTGAGTTATCACGATAGAAGGGTTTAAAGAAGAATAATTGGCTGTACTCACATAGAATTTATTTTCCACGATGAACTTACATAGCTCATTGGGTAGGGTTGTGCTGCACTTTCAGTAAATTATGAACCCCTATTTAGAATGACCCTCAGGCGATCTTTGATAGATATCTGTGACTATTATAGGTGACTCTGCGCGCGACATATTGACTTGGCGGTGGTTTTATTTGAGAAGGTATGTGATTCTTCCTAAAGCGTGATATTTTATAATATATGATGCGGTGAAGCGTGCATGTGTTACTGAATAATAACTACGGCAATGTCTTTGACTTAAGCTGAATAAAACTTATGGCAATGCCTGGCTTAAGCTTTGAATAATACTTACGGCAATGCCTGTGGCTTAACGAATAACAAGAAGCGAAAACATTTCAAAGAATCTTTGAATCATTTTTTCTGAAGATAAATATTTGGTTTTAAAACAAAAGCGTAAAGTTATCTTGGCTTTATGGGAAGTTAGGTATAACGACTTAAGAAGATAAAAAGGCATTTACTTGTTTTGTTTATAAAAGCCTTGTATTGATTTTACATTAAGTGTAATAAGATTGTTTGATAAGTAGACATGTTATGGCGCTACTGTGTTAGTGTCTTGTAATCTTGTGTAAGAGGTCATTCTTTGTACTTACGTTGCTAGCGGTAAGTCCGTTGTCTTTGTTATTGTATCACACTGCCCACTTGGTATTATACGAGGCTTGCCCATGATCGAGTCTACTCGGCTTTATGCGATGCAGTGAGACTATCACGGGCAGTGGTATGCTCGAGATTGATCATTCGGGCGTTTGCTTTGATCGCGGGGACTCTATGCGGTCTGTTGAGACTATGCGGTCTTTTGAGGCTATGCGGGCTGCGGGAGCCTGGCGGATCTGGGGTTAGCTGCCCCGATGCGAGAAATATCTCATGCGGTGCATGTGGGACCTATGCGAGTGCGGAAGTCGAGGACTAGGCCTTGAGAATGATACTATGGGCGATTGGCCTTGCTTGATCATTAGCGGCCTAGAATAGACACATTCTGATTTCCTATTCTGTTGTTGTTTGTGATGTGTATGTGCAATTGGTGATTGTATTTGTGAAAAGGTTTTAAATACTTTGATTTCATTTTAAGTACTTTATAGTTTCACATGCTTGGTACTGTTATGACCTCGCCCTTGAGGCTGCGTTCATCTTGCGGTAAGAGCGGCAGTCTTAGATCCACATCCTTAGGATCTTTTGCGTTGGTGTCGGGAGCTCCGTCTTATAGGAGGCTCTACTTTTGGGTATGATCTCACTGTGTTGTAGATAGTTTTGTCTGATCGGTATGGCGAATACATCCCGCCATAGTTATTACTTCCTTAAGTGCATAGTACTATTATGCAGTTGGGATGTAGCAAAACTTGAGTTATTTATATTATCTTGAAAGGCAAGCTTTTCGAATAAAGCGTGTCTTATTTTATAAAGCTGTTTCTGTCTTGTTTATATTCATTTGGTTACTACGATGTATGACTACTTGGGTGCCCGGTAAGGCACGATCCGCGGGCCGAGGCAGTGCGTGACAAAGTGGTATCGAAGCGATTAATCCTCGGAAAGTGTCTCTGGACCGTGCTCTGGTAAGTCTTGATTATCGGTGTGTTGTGCTGCATATGTCGGAGGCTATAGGATATTTAGGATTAGTTTCCATTCTTCTCATTAATCGTGCTTTAGAGGCGTGTTGTAAGTTGGACCCCTAACAATTCCTTTCTGTATGATTATGCCTCGTAAAAGCGGCCGGGCGAGAAGGGAAGCGGCCGTAGGAGGCTACTAGCGAGACACCCGAGTTCTGAGGCTCGAGCCAGTCTATACGAAACGGCGAGTTCTATAGCCTTGGCGGCCCAGCGAGACCACAGTACCACGCCCCTGTCCCGGCACGGGCGGAGGTTAGAAAAGGAGATAGCCCGGCTATTGGCTAAAGTTGTGGCCCGTCTGAGAGAAGGCTGGATCTGGCGATTCAGCTCGGCTCGGTCGCGCCCGTAGTGCACCCGAGGCGAATAGTTTGAGGCTCTGAGATTTCTTGAGTTGTAGCCGCTTGAGTTTTTGGTCGGCGGAAGATGATCGCGAGGGATTAAATCCGTCAGTGCGAGAGGATTATGCGGGTGATCGGGCTTGAAGGCGAAATTTGTGACATTGGTTCGCGTCCGGTGCGTGATACGCGATCGATTGGTTTGATTCATAGGAGCTTTCGGGAGAGCATGCACTCCTCAGTATGGGATGAGTTTTGAGGCTTTTCTCACACTTCTTGCCTCCGCGGATGAGGAGGGCACGGTGATAGATTCTTGTTCTTTGAGGCGGGGAGGGCCCGCGGTGAGGAGTACAATGTCGGGATTTGATTCTTTGGCTCGATATGTCCCACTTTGGTAGCGAGATGGAGGGCGGGTGCGTCGCTATGTCAGGCTAGATGATTACATGGCGAGTCTTGTCTTGGGTGTCCGCCCGGCGAGCATGGACCATAACCGTGTATGCGAGCTCATGTGGGTTGTGAGCGTAGAGGCCGCCGGGTAGAGCGATATCAGCGGCGAAGAAGAAGGCAGGCGGTTCTTTTGGTAGTCCTCGGGGTGGCGGCATCGTGAAGTCGGTGCACCACGGCCGGTATGAGCGCTCTACCTCATTTAAGCCTGGCCCAGGCGGTGAGGCGGTCGGGGCCCGGGACTTGATTTCGAGGGTAGCGGTGCTAACGTTGAGTGCTTTCGGTGTGCCCGTTATGGCGAATACCGTTAGAGCGTACTCAGGAACTTGCTATCTTGTGGCAGCGGTCGCTGCGAGAGTTTGTCGATGGGCCGGCGGCGGTGGTAGGGCTCGGCCTACGAGTGCATTGCGCTTAACTTCATCCCAGCAGGTTACTCGCGGAGAGAAGGTACATGGATCAGCGAAGTGGCGAGTCGTGGCGCGGTCGATTCTGGCGTCCTCAGCGGCATATGCTGTCGGCCAGCGAGGATCGAGGCCTCGCGATGTAAATCGTCGAGTACCTTATCGGTTCTGAGTTTGATGTGTATGCTTTGATAGATCAGGTTCTACTGCATCTATATATCTCCTTGTTGCTAGTAGGATAGGGATAGAGCACGGGTCATGGACCCTTTCGAGTAGCTACGCGATGGGTGATTCGGTGGTAGCTCGGCGGGTATATAGGCTTGTCTGTGACCGTTCTGATCGTCGGACTAGCGACTTGATAGAGTTGGAGATGATTGACCAGCGTGATTATGGGGATGGATTGGCTGGCTTCTTTCGCCAATGTAAGCTGAAGAGAAAGTAGTGCGGTTCGGTTTCACGAGGCCGGTTGTTGAGTGGGAGAGCGCGGTATCGTAGAAGGTAGGTTTATTTCCTACCTCGAGGCTAGGAAGATGGTGCGGAAGGGTATATCTACCATCTCGTTGGTGTTTGTCTGAAGGCTGCGGTACCAGATTTTGATCGATTCGATGGTCGCGAGTTCGAGCGTGTTTCGGATGACCTCCGGGTATCCCTCGAGAGAGGGTGAGTTTTGTATTGACATATTGCGGACACTTCGGCCTATTTCCATTCGCCATGAATGGCCGAGATTAGAGAAGTTGAAGGATGCGGCTTAGAGATTTCTTGGAGAAAGAGCCATCGGGCTAGTGTTTCTCACAGGGCGTTGGTTTGTTCGTGAAGAAGGGCGGGGCAGCTGCGCGTGTGTGTTGATTCTGACGGTGAACAAGGTGACCATTAAACGAGATACCCCACTGTTATACCGCGTATTTCCAGTATATGCGTGAGGGCGTCGTCAAAGTTAGCCTTAAAGTTAGGCCTAGTTGAAATTTGTACACAACTACGCTAAAGAATCGTTTTCGGCAGAAAGCGTTTCCACGACTTTACGTGAAAATTCCGTCTATGTCATTTAGTATTTTGCGGAGTTTTCAGAGAGGCGAAACATTTTGGACCAGCGGGAGGCAACACCACCTCCATTGGTGGACATAAATCCATTTGGGCGGGAATGCCTTAGCGCGTTTTTGTGCCTTGTACTGCAAGTCAAGGAGTTGGTAGGATATTTGTGTATAGTTAATCCTCACCCTACACTTGCCTTGCACTTGTCTTCATCTTGGCCGTTGGTTGGCGAGCTTGACTATAAATACCCTTAGAGATAAGAGTTCTTCGTCCAAATCTTCCAAGTCTTGAAAAAATCCTCTCCTCTCCAGCCTGTCGTCCAGCATCTCCCCACAGGTGAGCTTGGCGAGGAGCTGCCACTAGCCTAGCCAAAATCTACCCCTCCTTGGTAGAAAGTTGCCTTCTAAGTATTGTTATAATGCCCAAAATACCACAGCCCAAATCCATAGTACTTAGTAGAAGTTGTGAAGAACTTCTAAGGTTCTTGGAGCTACGGGCGTACAACATGGGAGCTAAACCTTGCTCGGCGTGACTTTATCTAGGATATTATTGGGCTTGCAGGGTAAATAATCCTAACCCTCTTTTGTATTAGAGAATGCATCTTGTAGAAGTATAAGAATAAGTATAAATGCTTAGAAGAATATCACGAGAATAGAATTGAGCTGTTATCACGAGTGAAGGGTTTAAAGAAGAATAATTGGGCGTACTCACATGAATTTGTTTTCTGATGAACTTATATAGCTCAGGGTAGGGTTGTGCTGTGACTTTCCGTAAATTGTAAACCCTCTGTTTAGAATGACCTTGAGTAGTCTAGACTTTGATAGATATGCGTGACTATTATAGTGATTCTCTGTGCGCGACATACTCGACTTGGCAGGAGGATTTTCGCCAAGAAGGTATGTGATTCTTCCTAAGCATGATATTTTACAATATATATAGTCTGCGGTGAAGCGTACATGTGCTATACGAATAATACTTACAGTGATGCCTAAACTTAACTGAATATCATGCAGCGATGCCTCGGCTTAAGCTGAATAATAAGAAGCGAAAACATTTCAAGAGAATCTTTGGATCATTTTTAACGGAAGATAAATATACGGTTTTAAAACAAAAGCTTAAGAGTTATACTAGCTTTATGGGAAGTTCGGTATATGACTTAAGAAAGATAAAAAGGCTATTTACTTGTTTGTTTATAAAAGCCTTGTATTGATTTACATTAAGTATAGTAAGATTTGTTTGATAAGTAGACATATTATGATCTTATACGTGTTAGTGTCTTGAAATCTTTGTGTAAGGGGTCATTCTTCTTTGTGCTTACGTTGTTAGCAGTAAGTCAGATTTGTCTTTGTGTGTATCGCTACCAGCGACTTATTTATACAGGGCTTGCCATGATCTTGGTCTATCACGGCCTATGCGATCTGTGAGACTATGCGGGCGGCGGTATGCTCGAGATTGATCATTCGGGCGTTGCTGATCGCGAGATTCCTATGCGATGCTGTTGAGACTATGCGGTCTTTTGAGGCTATGCGGGTGCGGGAGCCTAGGCGGATCTGGGGTTGGCTGCCGTCACGAGTATACCTCATGCGGAGTGCATGTGTGACCTATGCGGTGCGGAAGTCGAGACTAAACATGCATAAATGATACTATAGGCGATTAGCCTTGCCCGATCATTCGCGGCCTAGACTAGACACATTCTGATTTTCCTATTCTGTTATTGTTTGTGATGTGCACTATGTGCAATTGAGGCGATTGTATTTGTGAAAAGGTTTTAAATACTTTGATTTCATTTTAAAGTACTTTATAGTTTCACATACTTGGTACTGTTATCTTGACCTCGCCTTGAAGCTGCGTTCATACTGCAGTGAGGGCGGCAGTCTTAGATCCGTCCTTAGGATCTCTTTGCATTGGTGTCGGGAGCTCCGTGTATAGGAGGCTCTACTTTTGGTATGATCTCCTGTATTGTAGATATTATGCGATCGGGGGTATGGCGGGAACCTGTCGCCATAGTTATATATTTCCTTAAGTGCGTAGTCGTATTTATGCGATTAGTCGGATGTAGCTTGCTAAAACGTGTATATATATATATCTTAGAAAGCGTGTTTCTCGCGTAAAGCGTATGCGTATTTTATAAGCTGTTTCTGTCTTGTTTATATTCCATTGGTTACTACGATGTATGACTACTTAGGTGCCGGTAAGGCACGATCCGGGCCGGGCAGTGCGTGACAAAAGTAGTATCGAAGCGATTAATCCTCGGAAAGTGTCTGGGCCGTATCTAGTAAGTGCTTGATTATCGGTGTGTTGTGCACGCTTTGATAATCGAGGAGGCTATAGGATATTTAGGATTGGTTTCCATTCTTCTCATTCACGAGATCGTGCTTTAGAAATGTTATAGGTTGGACCCCTCTAGCGTATTCCTTTCTATGCTGATTATGCCTCGCGTAAGGCAACCGGGCCCAGAAGGAGCGTGAGGCGCTAGCGAGACACGAGTGCGAGGCTCGAGCCAGTCTATACGAGCAGCGAGTTCTATGGCGCCGCCGGCCCAGCGAGACCAGTACCAGCGCCTCATCCCGCGGCACAGGCGGAGGTTAGAGCTGAGAGATAGCCCGGCTTTTGGCTAAAGTTGTGGCGCGTCGAGAGAAGGCTGGATCGGCAGTTCAGCTCGGCCCAGTTGCACCGTGGGACACCGAGGCGAATAGTTTTGAGCTCTGGGATTTCCTTAGTTGTAGCCCTCGAGTTTCTGAGTCGGCCGGAGGATGATCCGCGAGGATTTCATCCGTCATTGCGAGAAGGATTATCACGGGTGATCGAGCTTGAGGCGAGGCTGTGACATTCGGTTCGCGCCAATTTGCGTGATCTATGATCGATTGGTTTGATTCATAGGAGCTTTCGGGAAGCATGCACCCCAGAGATGGGAGGAGTTTGGAGGCTTTTCACGCACTTCTTGCCTCACGAGATGAGAGGGCGGTGATGGGTGCTTATTCTTTGAGGCGGGAGGGCCTTGCGGTGAGGAGTACAATGTCGGTTTGATTCTTTGGCTCGATATGTCCTGCCTGGTGGCGAATATGGAGGAGCGGGTGCATGCTATGTCCAGGCTCGATGATTACATGGCGAGTCTTGTGCGGGTGTGTCCTTGACCCGAGCATGGGCATTACCGGATGCGAGCTCGTGCGCTAGGATGTGAGGCGTAGAACCGCGGGTAAGCGATATCGACCGAAGAAGGCGAAGGCGGCCAGGATTCTTTTAGTAGTTCGGGGTGGCGGCGTGCGAAGTCGGTGCGCCACGGCGCGGTATGAGCGCTCCTATCATCTTGATGCGGTCCGAGGCGATCGAAGCGGTCGGGCGGGACTTGATTTCGAGTAGCGGTGCTAACCGTTCGAGAATGCTCGGTGTGCCCGTTGTAGTAGATACCGTGCGGGAGGCTGTACTCGGGAGCTTGCTACTGGCGTGTGGCGGCGAGTCATTTCGCGAGTTTGTCAGGCCGGGGCGGCGGTAGTAGGGCGATCTGCGAGTGCATTGCTTCTTCATCCCGGCGATTACTCGCCCGGAGGGCAAAGGTACTCGTGGACCAGCGGTCGCGGCGAGTCGTGGCGGGTCCCGATTCGCGGTCCTCGAGAACGCGTTTATGCTTTGTCCGGCCGCCGGGATCGGAGGCCTCGCACGATGTAAATCACGAGTACCTTATCGATCTCAGGTTTGATGTTTATGCCTTGATAGATCGGGTTCTACTGCATCTATATATCTCACTTGTTGCTAGTAGGATAGGGATAGAGCACGAGTCCATGAACCACTTCGAGTAGCTACGCCGGATGGGTGATTCGGTGGTAGCTCGGCGGGTATATAGAGCTTGTCCTGTGACCATTCTGATCGTCGGACCTAGCGGAGCTTGATAGAGTTGGAGATGATTGACTTTGGCGTGATCATGGGGATGGATTGGCTAGCACTATGCCAATGTAGACTCGAGAGAGAGTAATGCGGTTCCGTTTCTGAGGGCGGTTGTTGAGTGGGAGAACGCGGTATCGTAGAGGTAGGTTTATTTCCTACCTCAAGGCTAGGAAGATGGTGCGAAGGGTACATCTACCGTCTAGTTGAGTGTTTGATCTGACAGCGATTGCAGTACCAGATTTTGATCGGTTCCGTAGTCGTGAGTTCCCAGGCGTGTTCGAGATGACCTCCGGGTATCCTCACCGAGAGGAGATCGAGTTTTGTATAGATGTATTGCGGATACTCGGCTATTTCCATTCGCCATCTGAGAATGGCACTGCCGAATTGAGAGTTGAAGGACCAGTGAGGATTTCTTTGGAGAAGGGCTTCTAGGCCTAGTGTTTCTCACCAGGGAAGCCGTGTGTTCGTGAAGAAGAAGGGCGGGGCCTTGCGCATGTGTGTTGATTCTGACGGTGAACAAGGTGACTATTAAACAGTACCCTTCCGGGATTGATGATTTGTTCGACGATTGCGAGTGCGAGATGTTTCTCGAAGATTGATCTGCGATCGGGCTATCATCAGTCTGCGAGTCAGGTGGATGTCCGCAGATTGCGTGGGACGATGCGAGCATTATGAGTTCGGTCATGTCTTTTGGTGACGATGCTCGTGGTATTCATGGATTTGATGAGCCGAGTGTTCAAACCATTTTTGAACACGTTGTGATAGTGTTCATTGATGATATCTTGGTTTATTCGCTCGGAGCGAGGGCATGCGGGCGTTTGAGGCTGTCTTGGCGATTCTCCAAGACCGTGATTTATGCCAAGTTTTCCAAATGTGAGTTTTGGTTGACTTGATGGCGTTTCTTGGGCATATTATGGGTGATGGCGTTCAGTGGATCTGGCGAATCGGCGATCGGGACTTAGCTGAACTCTTTACTCAGCGAGAGGTTCGCGATTTTACGGGCACTTGCGAGATATTATCGGTTCGTGGAGAAGTTTGCTTCTATCTACGCACCATTGACTAGGTGACTCGAAGGCGGCCAAGTTTGATGGTGATGCTTGTGGCGGGGTTTCGATTCTTTGAAAGAAAGTGGCGCCCGCCGTTCTTACTCTTCCGGAGGTCGGATGGTTATGTCATTATATTGTGATCGTCGAGCGTCGGGTTGGGATGTGTTGATGCGGCATGGCGAGTTATAGCATATGCATCGGCGGTGAAGAAACAGAGAACTACCCCGTGATTTGGAAGTGGCGTGATGATTGCGCTTTGAAGATGCGAGGCACTATTTGTATGGGGTTCGCGTGGATATTTATCTGAGACCACAAGAGCCTCAGGTATATCTTCGGCGAGGAGCTGAACTTCACGGCGAGCGGTGGTTAGAGTTGCTTAAGGATTACGATGTTGATATCTGTACCACGGGAAGGCGATGTTGTGCGAATGCTCTTGATGTAGGTCGATGGGAGCTTATCGGATGTGCAGCCAGAGGAGGACATGGTTCGTGATTTGCATCGATTAGCGAGCCTTGGTGTCCGTTTGATTGATTACGATAGCGATGGGGTTAGAGTTCGTGAGGTTGCGAGTCTTCCATCGTCGAGGCGTGAAGAGCGATTCGAGATCCGGTTTTGCACGTTATCGTGTCTGACTCTTACGTGAGGCAAGGAGTCGCACGAGGTAGCACGATGGGGTGCTAAGGTTTGAGGCGAGTTGTGTGTTCGAGATGTTTGAGACTTGGCGAGTTCTTGGGGAAGCACACGGCGCGGCGTTACTCTATCCGTCGAAGTCGACCAAGATGTACCACGACGCCGATGCATGTATTGGTGGGATGGCTTGAAGAGGGGCGTTGCGAGTTAAAGCTCGGTGCGTGTTGTCGTGGTGAAGGTAGAGCACGAGGCACGGTGGCTTATTCTGACGGTGAGATCGACACGGAAGTGGGAGGTAATCAACATGGACCGTCAGGATTACCTCGCACTCGGAGGAGCATGATTCTATATGGGTTATCGTCGGCGGTGGTGAAATCAGCCCGCTTTCTTCCCGTTAGGGCGACTTTCTCGGTGAGATTATGCGGACTTTACATCAGAGATCGTCGGTGCATGAGTCCCACTATTTCGATCATATCGAACTGAGCCCGATTTACGGCTAAACGAGAGTCCTTCGAGGAGTTTAGGGGCGAGTGAGCACGTGCATCGCATTTCATCCACTGAGCAGGCAGACGGGGCGCGCCTTATCGGACTCTTGAGATATCTTTGCGAGCTGTGTTATTGACCGATGGTAGTTGGGAGGATCATTTGCCTCTAGATTGAGTTTGCGTATAATAATAGCTACCACTCCGGTATTCGAGATGGCGCCTTATGAGGCCTTGTATGGGAGGAAGTGCGGTCGCTATAGGTTGGTTCGATGTGGGCGAGTGCGGCTAGTGGGACCAATTTGGTGCGGCGAGCGATGGATAAGGTGAAGCTTATCCAAAGGCGGCTATTGTGACGCTGAGTCGGCAAGTCGTATGCGAGATCATCGTCGGCATCTTGAGTTGAGTTCATGATTGAGTTTTCCTAAAGTGTCACCCATGAAGGGTGTGATGAGATTCGGGAAGAAGAAACTCGGCCGAAATACGTTAGGCTAGTTTGATTGTCGCGAGGTAAGCAAGGTTGCCTATGAGTTGAATCTGCCGTCCGATCGGAGGCGATGCATCGATTTTCACGTATCTATCTTTGAGGAGATGTATCGGGGATCCGTCTAGGGTACACGATTGTGATGTCGGTGGCCAGGGGTTATCGTATGAGGAGATTCCATGCGATAGTCGATCGTCGGGTTAGGCGTCTGCGGACGAAGGGCGTGGCCCGTCGAAGTCTTGTGGCGGAGCGAGCTCGAGGAGATGGCGTGGGAAGCGAGGAGGACATGAGGCAGAAGTATCTCGCCTATTCCCCACCTCCAGTAATTCACTTTCCTACTTGTAAATTTTAGTTATCGTTTATGCCTAAGTGTTGTTTTGTGGCCACGTGTGGCATGTCAAATTGTTTAAGTTATGAAGAATCTTATCGTTAAGCTCTTGAGAAGGAACATTCGGGCGAATGTTTCTAAGGAGAGAATGTTATACCGTATTTCGAAGTATGCGTGAGGCGTGCGTCAAAGTTGTATAAAGTTAGGCCTAGTTCGAAATTTGTACACAACTCGCTAAAAGAATCGTTTCGGCGAAGCGTTTCCACGACTTTCGTAGAAAATTCGGCTATGTCATTTAGTATTTTTGCGGATTTTTAGAGGCGAAACATTTTGGACCAACGGGAGAGGCAACGCTTGGCACCATCCATTGGTGGACTTAAATCGTCCATTTGGGCGAATTGGAATGCCTGCACGTTTTTGTGCCTTGTGCACAAGTCGAGTTGGTAGGATATTTGTGTATAGTTAATCCTCACCCTACACTTGCCTTGCACTTGTCTTCATCTTGGCCATTGGTTGGCCAAGGCTTGCTATAAATACCCGCAGAGATGAAGAGTTCTTCGTCCACAAATCTTCAAGTCTTGAAAAAAATCCTCTCATCTCCATAGCCTATCGTCGACATCTCCCCGCCAGGTGAGCTTGGCGAGGCCTGCCCACCCTAGCCTGGCGAAATCTACCCCCTTGGTAGAAAGTTGCCTTCTAAGTATTGTTATAATGCCCAAAATACCTGCCCAAATCCTTAGTACTTAGTAGAAGTTGTGAAGAACTTCTAAGGTTAACTGGAGCTCTGGGAGCGTACAACATAGGAGCTAAACCTTGCTCAGGCGACTTTATCTAGGATATTATTGGGCTTACCGGAATAAATAATCCTAACCCTCTTTTGTATTAGAGAATGCATCTTGTAGAAGTATAAGAATAAGTATAAATACTTAGAAGAATATCACGAGAATAGAATTGAGCTGTTATCACGATGAAGGGTTTAAAAGAAGAATAATTGAGCTACTCATAGAATTTGTTTTCTGATGAACTTATATAGCTCATGGGTAGGGTTGTCTTTTGACTTTCCGTAGAATTATAAACCCTCTGTTTAGAATGACCTTGAGTAGTCTAGACTTTGATAGATGTGCTGACTATTATAGGCCGATTCTCTGCGCGACATACTCGACTTGGCGGGAGGATTTTCGCGAAGGTATGTGATTCTTCCTAAGCATGATATTTTACAATATATGAATGCGGTGAAGCGTACATGTGCTATCTGAATAATACTTCGGCAATGCCTCACGGCTTAAGCTGAATAATACGTCTGTGATGCCTGGCTTAAGCACGAATAATAAGAAGCGAAAACATTTGAGAGAATCTTTGGATCATTTTTAACGGAAGATAAATATCGGTTTTAAAACAAAAGCTTAAGAGTTATACTAGCTTTATGGGAAGTTCGGTATAACAACTTAAGAAAGATAAAAGGCCCATTTACTTGTTTGTTTATAAAAGCCTTGTATTGATTTACATTAAGTATAGTAAGATTTGTTTGATAAGTAGACATATTATGATCTTATCTGTGTTAGTGTCTTGAAATCTTTGTGTAAGGGGTCATTCTTGCACGGCTTACGTTGTTAGCAGAGTAAGTCAGTTATCTTTATTGTATCACCTACCCTTGACTTATTTATCTGAGGGCTTGCCCACATCAGTCTTGGTCTATCACGGCTATGCGGTCTGTGAGACTATGCGGGCGGCGGTATGCTCGGGATTGATCATTCGGCGTTTGCTTTGATGCGGGATTCCCTATGCGATGTTGAGACTATGCGGTCTTTTGAGGCTATGCGGGCTGCGGGAGCCTAGGCGGATCTGGGGTTGCTGCCCCGATGCGAGTATACCTGCGGTGCATGTGTGACTATCACGATGCGGAAGTCGGACTAGGCACATAAAATGATACTATAGGCGATTGGCCTTGCCCGATCATTCGCGGCCTAGACTAGACACATTCTGATTTTCTATTCTGTTATTGTTTGTGATGTGGCTATGTGCAATTGAGCGATTGTATTTGTGAAAAGGTTTTAAATACTTTGATTTCATTTTAAAGTACTTTATAGTTTCACATACTTGGTACTGTTGTCGCGACCTCGCCCGGAGTGCGTTAAATACCGAGTGAAGCGGCAGTGCTAGATCAGCGTCTTAGGATCTCTTTGCATTGGTGTCGAGCTCCGTGCTTATAGGAGCTCTGCTTTTGGTATGATCTCACTTGTATTGTAGATAGTGTGTACGATCGGGGTATGGCGGACTGTCCGCCATAGTTGTATATTTCCTTAAGTGCATGATGTATTTATGCGATTCGGATGTGCTTGCTAAAACATGTATATATATATATGAAAGCGATGTTTTCACATAAAGCGTGTAAGTATTTTATAAAGCGTTTCTGTCTTGTTTTATATTCAGCTGGTTACTCTGATGTATGACTACTTGGGTGCCCGTGGCGCGATCCGACCGGGCGAGGTCGTGACACCCTTCGAGATTGATGATTTGTTCGACCGGTTGCGAGTGCGAGATGTTTCTCCAAGATTGATCTGCGATCGGGCTATCATCAGTGCGAGTTAGAGAGGTGGATGTCCCTGATTGCATTCGGACCGTCTGGCATTATGAAGTTCGTGGTCATGTCTTTTGGGTTGACGATGCTCGGCGGTATTCATGGATTTGATGAACCGAGTGTTCAAACCATTTTGGACACGTTGTGATAGTGTTCATTGATGATATCTTGGTTTATTCTCTCAGGCGGCGAGCATGCGGGCATTTGAAGGCTGTCTTGTGATTCTCGGGACGCGGTTATGCGCCAAGTTTTCCAAATGTGAGTTTTGGTTGACTTGATGGCGTTTCTTGGGCATATTGTGGTGATGGCATTCAGTGGATACGGCGGTCGGCGATCGGGACTTGGCTTGTACCTCTTACTCAAGAGGTTCGCGATTTTACGGGCCTTGCGAGATATTATCGGCGGTTCGTGGAGAAGTTTGCTTCTCGCACCATTGACTAGGTGACTCGAGCGGCCAAGTTTGATGGTGATGCTTGTGGCGGGGTTTCGATTTGAAGAGGCGGCGAGCCCCGTTCTTACTCTTCTAGGGTCCGACGGTTATATGCGTGTATTGTGATGCGTCGAGGCATCGGGTTGGGATGTGTGTTGATGCGGCATGGCGGGGTTATAGCATATGCATCCGTCGGCTGAAGAAACACGAGGAACTACCCCACCCGTGATTTGGAGTTGGCGGTAGTCACGCTTTGAAGATCTGAGGCACTATTTGTATGGGGTTCACGTGGATATTTATCTGACCTGAGAGCCTCGGTATATCTTGACGAGGGAGTGAACTTCACGGCGAGGCGGTGGTTAGAGTTGCTTAAGGATTACGATGTTGATATCTGTACCACGGGAAGGCCAATGTTGTGGCGGATGCTCTTGGTCGTAGGTCGATGGGAGCCTATCGGATGTGCGGCTAGAGAGGTGGACATGGTTCGTGATTTGCATCGATTAGCGAGCCTTGGTGTCCGTTTGATTGATTACGATAGCGGTGGGGTTAGAGTTCGTGAGGTTGCCGAAGTCTTCCATCGTCGAGGAGGTGAAGAGGCAACAGTTCGGATCGGCTTTGATTCGATATCGTGTCTGACTCTTACGTGAGGCAAGAGGTCGCTGAGGTAGCACCTGATGAAGTGCTAAGGTTTGGCGGTATGTGTTCGGATGTTTGAGGACTTGGCGGAGTTCTTGGGAAGCACCTGGTACAAGCGTTACTCTATCCATCCGGGTCGACCAAGATGTACCACGCCCAGATGCATGTATTGGTGGGATGGCTTGAAGAGGCGTTGCGAGTTCGTGAGCTCGGTGCGTGTTGTCGGTGAAGGTAGAGCACGAGGCACGGTGGCTTGTTCTGACGATTGAGATCCGACACGGAAGTGGGAGGTAATCAGCATGGACTTTATCACGGGATTACCTCGCTTTCGGAGGAGACATGATTATATGGGTTATCGTCGGGTGGCGAAATCAGCCACTTTCTTCCCGTCAGGGCGACTTTTGGTGAGATTATGCGAACTTTACATCAGAGATCGTCGGTGCATGGAGTCCCTATTTCGATCATATCCGGCTGCGAGGCCAGTTTACGGCTAACTTACGAGGTCTTTCAGAAGGTTTAGGGGCAGTGAGCACAATCTTGCATTTCATCCACGCATGAGACAGACAGCCGGCGCACTATCCGGACTCGAGGATATGCTGCGAGCTTTGTGTTGACTTGATGGTAGTTGGGAGGATCATTTGCCTCTAATTGAGTTTGCGTATAATAGCTACCACTCCGGTATTCGGATGGCGCCTTATGAGGCCTTGTATGGGAGAAGTGCGGTCGCCTATAGGTTGGTTCGATGTGGGCGAGTGCGGCTAGTGGGACGATTTGGTGCAGCGAGCGTTGGATAAGGTGAAGCTTATCAGGCGACTATTGACAACTCGAGTCGGCGAGTCGTATGCAGATCATCGTCGTCGGCATGGAGTTCGCGATAGATGATTAGGTTTTCTAAAGGTGTCACCCGTGAAGGGTGTGATGAGATTCGGGAAGAAGGGGCTTCGGCCCGGTACATTGGGCGTTTGAGTTGTCGCGAGGTAGGCAAGGTTGCCTACGAGTTGGATCTGTGTCCGTCACGGAAGCGATTGCATCGTGTTTCACGTATCTATCTTTGAGGAGATGTATCGGGGATCCGTCTAGTACACCGATTGGCGATGTCCGTGTGAGGGGTTATCGTATGAGGAGATTCCATGGCGATAGTCGATCGTCGGAGTTAGGCGTCTGCGGGAAGGGCGTGGCTTCCGTCAAGTCTTGTGGCGGAGCGAGCTCGAGAGGAGATGGCGTGGGAAGGGAGGACATGAGACAGAAGTATCCTCACCTATTCTACACCTCGGGTAATTCACTTTCCTACTTGTAAATTTCCATTATCATTTATGCCTAAGTGTTGTTTGTGGCGTGTGTGGCATTTGCTAGCTTGTTTAAGCTTCGATAACTTTCTTGAGAAGGAACATTCGGGACGAATGTTTCTAAGGAGGAGAATGTTATACCGTATTTCAGTATATGCGTAGGGAATACGTCTAAAAAGGTTGGCTTTAAAGTTAGCCTTGGACGTTTTGTTTGTGCCACAACACACTTAGAAGAATCGTTTTCCAATAAACGCTTTCACAACTTTCGTAGAAAATTCGACTATGTCATTTAGTATTTTTGCGGATTTTTCCGAGGCGAAACATTTTGGACCAACGGGAGGCGACACTTGTCACCTCCATTGGTGAACTTGACACGGCAATAGGGCGATTGGGTTGGCTTCTTTTGTCTTGGAGTTGGTAGGATATTTTGTGTGCAAGTTGGCGAGGACACTTGCCTAAATCCTCACCCTACACTTGCCTTGCACTTGTCTTCATCTTGGCCATTGGTTGGCCAAGGCTTGAGCTATAAATACCCTCTTGAGATGAAGAGTTCTTCATCCACAAAAGCTTTCAAGTCTAAAAATCCTTCCTCTCCCTGTTAGCAATTCGCCCAACACCCCCTTCCCGAGAAGCTTGGCGGGCCTACCCCTAGCTGCCGAAATCTACCCCTCCCTTGGTAGAAAAGTTGTCTTCTAGTACCGTTATAATGCCCAAAATACCTAGCCCAAATCCTTAGTCCTTAGTAGAAGTTGTGAAGAACTTCTAAGGTTTCTTAGACTCTGGGCGTACAACTTAGGAGCTAAACCTTGCTCAGCGCGACTTTATCTAGGATATTATTGGGCTTACCGAGGTAACTAATCCTAACCTCTTTTGAATTAGAGAATACTTCTTGTTGTAGTATTAGAATAAGTATTAGATACTTAGAAGAATATCACAGAATAGAATTGCTGTTATCACGGTAGAAGGGTTTAAAAGAAGAATAATTGAACGCTCACATAGAATTTGTTTTCTGATGAGACTTACATAGCTCACGGGTAGGGTTGTACTGCCCGACTTTCGTAGAATTATGAACCCCCGCTTAGAATGACCCTCAGGCGATCTTTGATAGATATCTGTGACTATTATAAGTGACTCTCTGCGACATATTATATTGACTTAGCGGTGGTTTATTTGAGAAGGTATGTGATTCTTCCTAAAGCATGATATTTTATAATATATAATGCGGTAGACGTCGTATGTTACTGAATAATAACTACGGCAATGTCTTTGACTTAAGCTGAATAAAACTTATGGCAATGCCTCACTACAGCTGAATAATACTTACTGCGATGCCTCAAACTTGCGAATAACAAGAGAAAACATTTCAAAAGAATCTTGAATCATTTTTCTGAAGATAAATATTTGGTTTTAAAACAAAAGCGTAAGAGTTATCGGCTTTATGGGAAGTTAGGTATAACGACTTAAGAAGATAAAAGGCTGTTTACTTGTTTTGTTTATAAAAGCCTTGTATTGATTCATTAAGTGTAATAAGATTGTTTGATAAGTAGACATGTTATGACGCTACTGTGTTAGTGTCTTGTAATCTTTGTGTAAGTGGATTCTTTTGCTTACGTTGCTAGCCGTAAGTCCGTTGTCTTATTGTATCACTGCCATTTGTTATACGCGGCTTGCCCATGATGCGGTCTATACGGCTATGCGGTCTGTGAGACTATGCGAGCAGCGGTATGCTCCAGGATTGATCATTCCGGCGTTTGCTTTGATCACGGGGACTCATGCGGTCTGTTGAGACTATGCGGTCTTTTTGAGGCTATGCGAGTGCGCGAGCCTAGGCGGATGCGGGGTTAGCTGCCCCGATCGAGAAATATCTCATGCGGTGCAATGTGGGACCTATGCGAGTGCGGAAGTCGGGACTAGGCACGCAGAATGATACTATGGGCGATTGGCCTTGCCGATCATTCGCGGCCTAGAATAGACTGTTCTGTTTTCTATTCTTGTTGTTGTTTGTGATGTGCACTATGTGCAATTGAGCTGATTGTATTTGTGAAAAGGTTTTAAATACTTTGATTTCATTTTAAGTACTTTATAGTTTCACATACTTGGTACTGTTATCTTGACCTCGCCCGGGTGCGTTCATGCCAGGTAAGGCAAGCGGTGCTAGATCCACATCCTTAGGATCTTTGCGTTGGTGTCGGGAGCTCCATCTTCTCCGAGGCTCTACTTTTGGGTATGATCTCCACTGTGTGTAGATAGTTTTGTCTGATCGGTATGGCGGGTCTGTCCCTCCATAGTTGTTTACTTCCTTAAGTGCAGTACTATTATGCAGTTGGGATGTAACTGCAAAACTTGAGTTATTTATATTATGCCGAATGGCACGCTGTTCATCAGATAAAGTGTCTTATTTTATAAAGCTGTTTCTGTCTTGTTTTATATTCACGGTTACTCGATGTATGACTACTTGGGTGCCCGGTAAGGCACGATCGGGCCGGGCAGAGTCGTGCGATTATAATGCCCAAAATACCAGCCCAAATCCCTTAGTCCTTAGTAGAAGTTGTGAAGAACTTCTAAGGTTTCTTAGAGCTCTGGCGTACAACTTAGGAGCTAAACCTTGCTCAGTAGCGACTTTATCTAGGATATTATTGGGCTTACCGGGTAACTAATCCTAACCTCTTTTGAATTAGAGAATACTTCTTGTTGTAGTATTAGAATAAGTATTAGATACTTAGAAGAATATCACGAATAGAATTGAACTGTTATCACGGTGAAGGGTTTAAAGAAGAATAATTGAATCTGTACTCACATGGTAAGTTTCTGATGAACTTACATAGCTCATGGGTAGGGTTGTCTTTGCCCGACTTTCAGTAAATTATGAACCCATGTTTAGAATGACCTCGAGTAGTCTTTGATAGATATACGTGACTATTATGAGTGACTCTGCGCGCGACATATTCAACTTAGCGGTGGTTTTTTGAGAAGGTATGTGATTCTTCCTAAAGCATGATATTTTACAATATATAGTACGGTAGACGTCGTGTGTTAATGAATAATAACTACGGCAATGTCTTTGACTTAAGCTGAATAATACTTATGGCAATGCCTCACGCTTAAGCTGAATAATACTTACTGGCAATGCCTCGGCTTAAGCACGAATAACAAAGAACCAAAACATTTCAAAAGAATCTTTGAATCATTTTTAATGTAAGATAAATATTTGGTTTTAAAACAAAAGCGTAAGAGTTATCGGCTTTATGGGAAGTTAGGTATAACAACTTAAGAAGATAAAAGGCATTTACTTGTTTTGTTTATAAAAGCCTTGTATTGATTTACTGTTAAGTGTAGTAAGATTGTTTGATAAGTAGACATGTTATGATGCTACCGTGTTAGTGTCTTGTAATGCCGTGTGTAAAGTCATTCTTGCTGTACTACGTTGCTAGGTAAGTCCATTGTACTTTGTTATTGTATCACCTACCCCACTTGATTATTATACCGGGCTTGCAATGCTGAGTCTATACGGCTATCGGTCTGTGAGACTATGCGGAGCAGCGGTATGCTCGAGATTGATCATTCCGGCGTTTGCTTTGATCTGGGGACTCACTGCGGTCTGTTGAGGCTACGCGGTCTTTTTGAGGCTATGCGGGCGGGAGCCTAGGCGGATCCGGGGTTCTGCCCGATGAGAAATATCTCATGCGGAGTATGTGGGACCTATGCGGGTGCGGAAGTCGAGGACTAGGCACGAGAATGATACTATGGGCGATTGGCCTTGCCCGATCATTCGCGGCCTAGAATAGACACATTACAGATTCCTATTATTGTTGTTGTTTGTGATGTGGTATGTGCAATTGAACTGATTGTATTTGTGAAAAGGTTTTAAATACTTTGATTTCATTTTAAGTACTTTATAGTTTCACATACTTGGTACTGTTATCGACCTCGGGGTGCGTTCATGCCGCAGTGGTAAGAGCGAGTGCTAGATCCACATCCTTAGGATCTTTGCGTTGGTGTCGGAGCTCCATCTTCTCCGGAGGCTCTACTTTTGGGTATGATCTCCTGTATTGTAGATAGTTTTGTCTGATCGTATGGCGGCCACATGCCATAGTTGTTTACTTCCTTAGAAGTGCAGAGTACTATTATGCGGTTGGGATGTAGCGCAAACTTGAGTTATTTATATTATCCGAAAGGCAAGCTTTTCATCGAGATAAGCGTGTCTTATTTTATAAAGCGTTTCTGTCTTGTTTTATATTCCGCATTTTACTGATGTATGACTCGGTGCCCGGCAGGCACGATCGGGCCGGGCGGTCGTGACAAACATGGCCCAACCCGACCAGCGTGGCGCCAACTTCCGCCGACACGGAACACGTCATGGAAGCTACCACTTCCATCTCACACTAACCAGATTTTTAAATCACACTATAGCACAAAGCTATCCGAACATAACACTTAACACATCATTAACATCAATACATACAAGTATCTGAGGTTAAGGATATACCGAAACTAGGCGGTTCGAGGCCTAAAGCTGAGCACTTCGCGCGACCTCGCAGTGGCCCGCTACAGAATCTAGTAGTGTGCTATCCTACAGCGCTACCCCAGTGGACAGTCTCGTCATATGGCCTGTTGGCGCAAGAATAACAAGCTCCCTTGGTACTACGACACTCCCGAAATGCGGTCTACCATCGGCCGACCACACCGAGGTAGGGGTATTGCATCCGCCAACACCCTACCTGAACATCTCGAACAGGAGCCCCGACGCTCACCGAATATCGAGGTCGAAAGGCGGAGGACCACTCTGCACTGGCGGAGTACATAACTAGCCTGCTGCTGAGGCGGTCCGCCTCTAAAGTGGCCAAAATATCCGGCCGTCTTGGCCTGCCTGTGGCCGTCCACCTGCGTCGATCTTCGCGCTCGCACTCCCAGTGCATGAGCACGAATGCGGCAATGTCATTTGAAGAGAAACACCAACAACTCTGCTAGGTAATCATCGAGCCTGTAACATATCGGTGCTCGATCCTCATACTAGCTACTAATGCGGAACATACAGGGCGATGAGTCGAACTCACATTGTACTCCGAATCAGACGCGCTGCCTCGGCGTCAAAATCAACCGGCCCGAGCCCTCCTCATTTGTAGGCAAGAAATGTGCCGAAGGCCCCGGCTTCGTCCCAAACGGTGAAGTGCATGCTCTCCGAAAGCTCCCACGAAGTCAAACGATGCCGCGGTATCACGCGGCCGATCTGAACAAATGTCATGACTCGATCTCTGAAGCCTTGATCACCGTGATCCTGCAGAATCGACGGATGAACTCCTGCGGATCATCTCCGGCCTCGACCCGTAAAAATCAGGCGGGCTACAACTCAGGAAATCCCGTAGCCTCAAATGCGCCTCGGGTGCACTACGAGTCTTCTTTGGGCCAGGCGCTACGTCCCACCTATCTCATGTCAGCCTGACCACGGCGATAAGCTGGCCGTCTCATGACCCATCTCCCCGCTTGGGACCGAGGCTCGCATCAGTAGTCTCGGCACCGCTGCTGCTCTAAACTCTCTTTGGTCGGGCGTCGCAAAACTTCGCCGTCGGCACTACCTCAGTCTTGGCCGGCTGCGCCTCGCACTCTCTGAAACCACCCAGCGACTCCTCGGCTGCCTTGCCTCAGGCCTGGTTGCCTTTCGCGAGGCATAAGCGGTAAAAGCGAAACACGTCGAGGGCCAACTTACAACACGGCTCAGGCACGATCTCGGAATGAGAAGAATGAAACCAATCCTAAATGTCCTATAGCCTCACGATTATAGATGTGGTGCGCACAGATAATCAAGACTACTACTAGACACGATGCGTAGACACTTTCCGAGGACTAATCGCTCGATACCACTTTGTAACGCCCGAACCGGGCCGATTCTGCCTTACCCGGGCACCTAGGATACAACATCGAGAAAACCAGCGGAAAATAAAACACGAGTCATGAAACAAGAGATATAATAAATAAACAGGCCAGCAAAGCGATTTACGCCCGGCGTATACACAAAAACCCGAACAATTATCCTTTTACAAACCACGCCACATTACTCTGCACTCTAAGATTTACAACAACTATGACGGACGGGCCGCCATACCTCAATGTACAAGAACCTACAACTCAGGAAACATACCAAAGATAAGCCTCAAGGAACAGAGCTTTCAACCATTAAATGAGATCCTATGAGCGGGGATCCACGACGATGTACCTCTACTGCGGCATGAACGCAGCCGAAGGAGGTCAAGATAACAGTACCAAGTATGTGAAATCAGAAAATATCGTAAATGAAATCATACTAGTCTATAAAGCGGAGCCATGTATGATAACCAAACTTACGATTCGCAACATAAAAACAATCGTGTCAAGTCGGACTCACGCCCTCAAAGTCAACACTCAAATATAACTATGGGTCTCACGCCCACAACATCCATCATGTTAGAATCATGGACGCATGCCCCAGGTATACTGCATCGGTTTAGACATGTCCATGATGCAACAATAATAACGCCGCGCGTACGTACCGGAATCTTGCGACGGTGTAGACATGCCCATGTAACCTCAATAACAATATCTTTGGGTGGTCAACCTGCGCGTAACCACATGTCCGGAATCTGCGCCGGTGTAGACACGTCCATGTTGCGAGAATAACCATATATCGGGTAATCAACGCCGCGTGGCCGCGTGCGGAATCTTGCGTCGGTGTAGACATGTCCATGTGATATCAACAACAAGACAAGAATCAAAATGGAAACATACGTGGAATTCTCATCACCGGCCGTCGATAAGTTCTCGACAAGTCAACCGCCTCTATCGAGAGACGCGGTAACACGTAAATACCACACTTGTACAACAAAGGCTATCATCACATAAGCAAGTTTCTGACAACTCAAAGTACTTCCATTTATACCAAAGTCCGGTTTTAACCCCAAAGTACTACATACGTTAAGTTCTTTTAAAGAGATCCATTACTTTTATAAAAGTCACCGATACGTAGTATTAGAATGACCCACATTCCTTTTCAAAAATCAAGTAACAACATTCTTTTCCTAAGTTCGGTTGCCTAGTTTCAATTACTCAAGCTTCTCATTTTCAAATGGTTTCATAGTTCCCAAACTTAATCACTTGATTCCTTTTTAGAACAATTGAGTAATATATGTCTCACGTGAGAGTTATTCTTGTTTACAACATTCTTATTCTGTGACCATGATCTAGAAAATGTATATCATTTTGTCTCATCTTAGTTTATGCGGATGGAGGTTTCTACTGGTTTTAATACAATTCATCATTATTCAATACATTTTACTTTATTAACGCGATGGTGCGTCGATACATTCGATTTCAAATCAAGAAAACATTATCCTTTAAATAAAACCAAGTACTCATTACTCACGAATGAGGTTTCACAAACATTCACCTTAAAACAAATAAGTTAAGTCTCTTATCTTATAAGATCAAGTCTCTTAACTTCTAACATCAAGAAACCATTTTCTTTACCTCTCTTAAGACATTATACCTAACTCCATAAAGCTTAGTATAACTCTTTTTAAAACCTTTTAAAACCAAGTGTTACTCTCCTTCAAAACGATTTATAAATCTTTGAAATACATCAAGTCCTTTATTATAACAAGCCGCTTATAATTCTCATTACCTTTAAAACCACAAAGTATTTTCTTACCTACATAAAGTCATTATAACCAACTTCCCATAAAGCCGTTATAACACTTTATGTTTTTAAGAACAATCAAACACGATTAACACGTACGCCTACCGTACTTACATAGTTCACATATCATGCTAGAAGAGATAGGAAGAGGTTCACATACCGCGACGATTATCGACAATAAGCAAAAAGCTCCAAGTACTACAACTCACTAATTTCTTTCCACTCCTCGAGTAGAATACGCTACTCTTAGTACTTTCACCTATAAAGGTCACAAACGTCTATTAACCCCAAAACACAAGTTCTCTCTTTCTACAGAAAATTCGCAAAGACCTCATGGCGGCGTAAATCTCTCCTCTCATCGGCGCCGCTACCAAGCCAACGGGGGTTTTACGCCTAACCGGACGCTGCACAATTCTACTACACAAGACACAAGTCTCATCAGAATACAACCATGTAATTACAATTCGATTCGATTCTATTCTTCAGCTTAAGTCAAAAGACATTGCCAACTAACTACGTTCAAGACTATATATAGTATACTTCAACTATATAATCAACAACGCAATTTCCAATCACAATAGAAGGACGAGTGTTTACCTCGATAAGCCCAAAATTATCCAAGTATAAAGTCGATCCCGAGCAACGCTTAGCTCCTACTCCGAGTGCTCCAACCGCTCCAAACAACCTTAGAAGTTCTAACCTTTACTCCAAAACTTCAACCAACAATGAAGATTTTCCTTAGGTTTCGGTTTGAGACTAAAAAGGTAGTATTTCTGCTCTACGATAGAGGTAACCTTTGGAATATAACAAGGTATAAGGCCAAGGTATTTTGGGCATTATAACAATACTAGAGAGTATTTCTATACCACAACAAGGGTATTATACAAAAGTAACTAGGCTGGGGTACCCTGCCACAGACACCACAAGGGGAGGAGACCTCGGCCAAAGGCCACTAGGAGGGGAGGAGAGGCTAAGGGCCGCGAGCCACAAGAGGGAGGAGGGATTTCAAGACTTGGAAACATTTGTGGATGAATGAAGTCTTCAAGCTTAGGGGTATTTATAGCAAACCAAAAGCCAACCAACGGCCAAGATCAAGCCATGTGCAAGGCAAGTGTAAGGCCAAGATCAAGCCAAGTGCACCCACAAAACTCCACAAAACACTCCACAAACAAGCCACAAAGCAAGGCACAAAAGAGGGGCCAATCGGCCAAGGCCAAAGGCTCTTGGACGCCCAAATCGCCCAAGCCAACCTATTGCTTCCAATGCGAGGTGACACATGTCACCCTCGTTGGTCAAAATGTTTCGTCTCGGAAAAATCCGCAAAAATAATAAATGACATAGCCGAATTTTCCTACGAAAGTCGGGAAACGCTTTCACGAACGACTCTAATCGCACTTGTGCCCAAATTTCGAATCCAATGCCTATCTTAAGGCTCAAATTTGTGACGTGCGTCCATACGCATATACTCCGAAAACGGGTATAACATCTATTATTGTGACGAATGGGAGGCGACAAGTGTCACCCCCTTATGTGATGCCTTGGTCGAAATGTGCAAGGGCAAGAGGGTCATTGGACCTTTGTTGCAAGACAAGTCTTGCAACATGAGTAGCATGAGAAATTTGTAAGACCACATCCAAGCCTCACATTTGTGTATATCTTGACCATCCAATTCACTATATAATACTAGTAGTTCTAGTGTGAGCTTAACACTTAGAAATATTTCACAAATTTGAAGAACTCACTAGTGAAGTCTCGGGTTCACTAAGAGAAAAAGAAAAAAAAAATCGTTTCTTGTCCATTTGATTCCACACTTTAAACCAAGGGTCTTAGGTGTATTGTAAACACATCTCAATAGAAAAATCTTGAAAAAAGATTGTTTTCGGTTAGTCAAAACGAAACCTAATGGTCCTTCTAGGTTTTGTTGGAGCTTTGAAGGTTAAATTGTTGGTATTGTTCTAAGGGTCTCAATGTCGGATTGAGGTGTCTTGGAGAGGCTCTAAACTACTGAGGCGACTTGGATCGAGTCGATTAAGAATCATTGAGGTATAATCTTGTTCTTTGAAAGTATTACACGATTATTTATATTGTTGTTGTTAGCTTTGTATGTTGCGAGCATGAAGTTGTTATATTGAAGTTATAAGGATTATGGATTGATTATAGCCTTGGAAATCCGAAATGTAATGTAAGCCATGACTAAGTTGAATTACAATTTAATCGTTGTTAGAATCGTCGCATGTTATTGACTTGAAGATTATGGTAGTTATAACCAAATGTGACTTGATATCATATTATGTTACCAATTTGGATTGAAATGGAAATTGGATAAGAATTGGTATTGTTGAACTCAAGGTGGCCGAATTTGGACTTGTAGTTTGTATTAGTTTGTTATTCATTTGTATTGGACTACTTTCTATATAATTGTGAGCCAATTGGGGCTGTTTAGTTATTCATTTGTATTGGACTACCTTCTATAAAATTGTGAGCCAATTGGGGATGTTTGGTTATTGTATTTCGGCCTTGAAAAAGGTGGCAAAGTAAGTAAAAACAAAGGAGGTGCTGTCCGATTTTCCGTAGAAAATGGAGACTTTACACTTATAATATTATACGATTGAAGTAAGGCTTTAATAGACGTATTGTGAATATTATAGGTTGACATACTACGGGTGGGACTTTGTACTTGGCAAGTGGTTTGCCCCGACGAGGTATGTAGAACTTTTCCTATCTTTGAGCATGACTAGTTTCACGTATATAGTACGGTAGACGTACAAGACTTTGACATTCTTTGCTTGTTTTATGAAATGCCAAGTCGGGTGAGTTAGGAGATTAACTCACTCCTTTGAGAATATTAAAGATGTCTTAAGTCTTGTTAAAGATAAGGGACTTGAAGAATTTTAAAGTATGTGATACTTGTGTCGTTTTAAAACGTATAAGTCCTTGGATAGGAAATTGTACTTGACTAAAGTATAAAGTGAATATAACGACTTTATGGGAGTGGGTTATATTGACTTTATGGAAAGATAAATGACTTGATTTAATGGAAGGCAATTCGATTTTAAGGCATCAATTGCCTAGGTTTTATAAGACATGAGTCACTTGATTTAGAAGCCTAATTTTTATTTCTAAAAGTATTGTGACTTGTCTTGAAAAGAAATTGTAACTTGATACTACGGTTATTAGTATCTTGGAAGTTTTATAATGAAACGAGTCATTTTAAAAGCATAGAAGTCGTAGTACTTTGGGTTAAATTCGGATTTTTATAAAAGACATGATAGTGCCTTAGGTAAACTAAAAAGAGAGTGTATATGAACAAGAATAGTAAGAAGTTAGGGATTTCTTAACTTGCTTATATATTGCATGATAAGCCGATAGAGCTTATGTTATGTATGATAGCGGTTGGGCTAATGATATATTATTCGTCATGCGGTCATTCCGGGATTGTGGCATTGTATATTTCGTGGATTTGCTAACCACGATGCGAGGAATACCTCACGCGAGTCCGTAAGGGCTTATGCGGTGAAATAGTCCCGTGCGGCGGGTCCGGCCTATGCGAGTAATACCTCATGCGAGTCCGTAATGGCTTATGCTGGTGAAATAGTCCCGTGCGAGAATACCTCACGCAGTCCACCGACCTACGCGGTGAAATAGTCCCAGGAGTAGGATTCCAATCCTATTTTTCGTTGTAAGTATACACCTATTATTACTCTCATTGTTAGTAAGGCACTGTGTACTGTAATTTTGTTATCATACATGTCTCCGGCTTTCTGTTAAACTTATGTTGTAATTACAGTACTTTCCAGTTTTACATACTTAGTACATATTGTGTCTTGACCCTTCTCGGGGCCGCTCACGCCAGAAAGGGTAAGCAGGTTGCGGATCCACACTCTTAGGATCACTTATCAGACGTCGAAAGCTCCATTCTCCGGAGGCTTGTCTTTCTTTTGGTACAGTCTTTCCCTGATGTTGTAGATTATGTACATTCAGGGGTATGGCGGGGCCCTGTCCATACGATTGTTATTCCTGAGTGCGTATTCACATATGTGGTTGGTAAGAACCGAGTTGTAAAGTTGTACTTTTGACTTTGTTTATATTATGGAAGCGGCACTTTCGGCTGCTTTGTGTTGATATATTGTTTACACCGTGTTATGTTGTGTATGTTCATTGCTATTCTCGATGTATACGAGCAGGTGCCTGTGTAGGGCACGATCGCGGCTGGCGGTCGTGACAAAAGTGGTATCAGCGATTAGTCCTCTGAAAGTGTCTGCAGTGTCTAGTGAAGTCTTGATTATCGGTGTGTTGTCACCACATCTATAATCGGAGGCCGCAGGACATTTAGGATTGGTTTCCATTCTTCTCTCTCGAGATCGTGCATTAGAGTCGCCTTATTAGGTTGAATCCTCTCGACCTCTTCTTATGAAACAAATATGCCTCCACGGCGACCATAGCCCGGAAGGGCAAAGCGGCAGGAGTCGCTAGAGGTACTCGAGAGGGTTACACGGGCTCGAGCACGCACTATGCACGAGGTAGTAGGCGGGTCGGCAAGTTCACCCACACTGCGATTTTAGAGAGGCCGAGAGCGGCGGAGCTCGAGGTTCGATGCGCACCCTCGATTCCCCGGCCGGTGCTGCGTATAGAGACTACGGGGGGAGCACATCTGTTATTGACCGAGATAGTAGCCGGCCGTGGAAGCGAGCGGCCCACCCAGAGCCGATAGCTTGCGGATTAGGGATTTTCGGGATGTCATCCACGAGTTTTATGGTTTGAGGTCCGATGAGGTTCCGCAGAGTTCATTCGGCAGCCTGACGGACCATGCAGTCCTTAGGGCTTGAGACGAGTTCATTACGTTAGCCTCTTACCGGTTGCGCGATATTGCATACCCAGTTTGAGTCGTGGTTGCTTTCGAGAGGTGATGATGCTCTTCCCGGCTGTTTGGGAGGAGTTTACTGAGGCTTTCATGGATCACTTTTGCCTCGAGATGAGGAGAGCCTGCAGACAGTTCTTGACCTCGAGGCGAGCGGAGGCTGCGAGTATAGCTTGAGTTTGACTCGCCGCATGCACATACTATTGTAGCTGATATGGAGGATAGAGTTCATCGATATGTGATGGGGCTAGGCATCGTATGATTACTGACGATGCTTGGGGTGGCTCTTCACCGAGCATGGACATCGCCGGATGCGAGCCTATGCCAGGATAGAGGATAGAGAGGAGGACCCGATTGACGCAGCCCGGGCAAGAGGGCGTGACATCGTGGTCTCGTGGCGCTTTAGAGGCGGCGACCTCAAGCAGATGGGTCCACTTTCCGGCCCGGCCAGAGTGCTGTCACGATTTTCCGGGAGAGTCGATCAGCAGGTCATTCGGAGCAGTCGGGGCTCCAGACTTGAGGTTTCAGGCGAGGCAGACCTGCGATCGAGACCACCATCTCGGTGTGCTCGTGCGGTAGATCTCACCTGTGAGAGTGTCGTGTTCTGCAGAGGTTGTTACTCTTGTGGCCAGGGCCACCAAGAGAGATTGTCGTCTCAGAGGCATGGGTGGTACAAGACAAACCGACGGGATCGATTGCTAGGTCTTCTTCTCCTTACGTGGTTATGCGCCCGGAGCGAGTACTCACGGACGGCGCCGCGGTAGAGGTCGTGGTGGTGGTTCGATTCTAGCGGTCCCGTAACCGCATATATTCTCTAGCCACCGCCAGATCGTGAGGTTTCCGGCGCCGCCACGGTACATTACCGATTTCAGTTTGTGATGTTTATGCATTGATAGATCCATGTTCTACCTTGTCCTATGTGTCCCTCTTATCGGGTAGAATCGGGATAGAGCCGTGTCGATAGAGCCGCTTGAGGTAGCTACGCCGATGGAGTGATTCGGTGTTAGTGGCGGGTGTTAGAGGTTGTCGGTATTTATTTGATCGTTAGACCCTTGCAGACTTGATAGAGCTGGAGATGACAGATTTTGATGTCATTATGGGTATGGACTGGTTGGCTTCTTGTTATGCCAACGTAGACTGTAGGGACAGGGTGGTTCGGTTCGGTTCTGGCGAGCGCTTATCGAGTGGAGGGGCAGCACAACATCGCCGAGAGGTAGGTTTATTTCTTACCTCAAGGCTAGGAAGATGGTGCAGAAGGGGTACATCTATCATCTGGTTCGGGTATTCGTCTGCAGGCCGATGTGCGCTTCTTGATCGATGCCGGTGGTTAGGGACTTTCCAGATGTGTTCCCAGATGATCTTCCGGGTATCCCTCCTGAGAGGGAGATCGAGTTTTGTATTGACACATTGCCAGACACTCAACCTATTTCCATTCCGCCATACAGGATGGCACCCTTGAGATTGAGGAGGTGAAGGACCGGTGAAAGATTTCTTTGGAGAAAGGCTTTATCGACCTAGTGTATCTCCCGAGGAGCGCGTGTTGTTTGTGAAGAAGAAGGATGGGGCCAGATGCGTATGTGTGTTGCCTACGACAGCAATTGAATAAGGTAACCATTAAGAATAGGTACCCTCCCCAAGATTGATGATTTGTTTGACCGAGTTGCGAGTGCGAGTGTTTCTTAAAGATAGACTGCGGTCCGTTATCATCGTTCGAGTTCGAGGCGACATCCCAAAGATCGCATTCGTGACCGTATGGGCCTTATGAGTTGAGGTTATGTCTTTCGGCGACCAACGCTCGCAGTATTTATGGATTTGATGAGCGGGTGTTCAAGCCATTTTGAATCGTTTGTGATTGTATTCATTGATGACATCCCGTGTATTCACTGACGAGCGGGAGCACGCAGATCAACGAGGTGTGCCAGGATTCTCGGGCCGCGATTGTCGCCAAGTTCTCCAAGTGTGAGTTTTGGTTGGCCTCGATGGCATTCACTGGGGCATATTATTTGGGTGACGGTGTTGGCGTGAATACGGCAAAGATGAGGCGATCAATTCTTGGCGAGAGCTCTTACTCGACCGAGTCAGCGATTTCTTAGGACTAGCGGGTTATTATCGTAGGTTTGTGGAAGCGGTTGCCGATTTGGCACCGCTGACTAGGTGACTCGAAAGCGGCCAAGTTCCATGGGCGAGGCTTGCGGCGTGGTTTTGATTCTTGAAGGAGAGGTTGACTTCAGCCCCAGTTCTTACTCTTCCTGAGGGGTTAGACGGGTACGTGATCTATTGTGATGCCTCGGGTATCGGGCTAGGGTGTGTTTTGATGCAGCACGGCAGGTTATAGCCTATGCTTCGGCGATTCTGAGCATGAGAGGAATTACCCTACCCATGACTTAGAGTTGGCGCGATTATTCATGCCTCAAGATTTGGAGACACTATTTATGCGGGGTTCATGTGGATATTTATACAGACCACAAGAGCCTCGATATCTTCGCGAGAGGAGTGAATTTGAGAGCAGACGGTGGTTAGAGTTCTTTGAAAGACTATGATGTTGATATTCTATACCATCAGGGAAGGCCAACATAGTTGCGATGCCTTGAGTTGTAGATCGATGGGAGCCTATCGGAGTGCGGCCGAGAGGCGAGGACATGGTCGTCAGATCCACCGATTAGCGAGCCTTGGGGTTCGATTGATCGATACCGACGATAGTAGAGTGCGGGTTCGTGAGGTTGCGAGTCTTCCATCGTTGATGAGGTGAAGAGGCGACGATTTGAGGACCCGATGTTGGTACGATGCGTGATGCGACTCTTGGGAGGAGAAGAGTCTTTTCGAGTGGCGCTGATAAGTCTTTGAGATTTGAGTCGGTTGTATGTTCCGATGTATCAGACTTCGTCGGTCTGAGGCACACAGCGCTCGATATTCTATTCATCCGGGGTCGACCAAGATGTACCATGACCTCAGATGTTTGTATTGGTGGGATGGCACGAAGAGGGCGTGGCGAGTTTGTTGCACTGATGTCCTAATTGCCGCGAGTTAAGGTCGAGCACCGAGGCCCAGTGGATTATTGCGATCTATTGAGATTCTAACTTGGAAGTGGAGATGATCAACATGGACTTTGTTCTGAGGTTACCTCGCACTCGCAGGAAATGCGACTCCATTTGGGTTATTGTTGTGAACTACGAAATCAGCCCATTTCCTTCCAGTCAGGACGACGTTTTCGGCTGAGGACTATGCCAGATTGTACATCAGAGATAGTGAGGCAGCGGTGTTCGGTGTCGATTATATCGATAGGAGCGGTTCACGGCTAACCAGAGTCTTTCCGTATGGTTTAGGGACAGTGAGTCTCAACGCATTTCACCCTCGGTCGACGCGGCAGGCGTACTATCCGCACAACGAGGATATCTTGCGAGCTGCGTGATTGATTTCGATGGTAGTGGGAGGATCATTGCCTCTCGTGGAGTTTGCTTATAATAACAACTACCATTCCAAGATACGATGGCGCCATACGAGGCTTTATATGGCGGAAATGCAGTCGCCGATCGGTTGGTTCGACGTGGCGAGTACGATTAGTTGGCGGACTTGGTACAGGTGTGGATAAGGTGAAGCTTATCCGGGAGAGATGTGCGGCTCGAGTCGGCAAAGTCATACGCGGATAATCGGCGTCGGCATTTGGAGTTTCGTGAGCGATTGGGTCTTTTGAATGTCACCCATGAAGGGTGTGATGAGATTCGGTAAGAAGGAAACTCAGCCCAAGGTACATTGGGCCCTACCGGATCGTTCGTAGAGTGGGCAAGGTTGCCTCTGAGTTGGATCTGCCATCGAGTTGGAGCGGTACATCCGGTATTCCATGTTTCTATGTTGCGAAAGTGTATCGGTGATCGGGAGTTTTCCTACTAGTGAGGTCCAGTGACAGAGGGTTATCGTATGAGGAGAGTCCCATAGCGATACTCGATCGCTGTGTCGAGCGTGCGGACCAGGATGTAGCTTAGTCAAAGTCCTGTGGAGAAATGATAGCTGGAGAGATGACTTGGGAGCGGAGGAGGACATGTTGAGAGGTATCCTCACTTATTTCCTATACCTTCGTATTTCATTTTCCTTACTTGTCGGTTTTAATTGAAGTGTTTCTTTTGCTTAAATGCTTTTATGTGGCCATGAGTGGCATTTTTGGTATGTCGGGTGTGAAAGGAAACTATGTCGGCGATTGTAAGTGTGACTCAGAAAGAACATTCGGGACGAATGTTTCTAAGGGGAAAAATGTTACACCAGTAATTTCGTGACATGTTTTAAGAACTCACAGTGTTAAGATTTGAGATTTGTAAAGAAAATTTTATCGGAAATATGAAATTATCGGAAATCGTATTATTATGACGAATGGGAGGGCGACAAGTGTCACCCCCCCTTATGTGATGCCTTGGTCGAAATGTGCAAGGGCAAGAGGGTCATTGGACCTTTGTTGCAAGACAAGTCTTGCAACATGAGTAGCATGAGAAATTTGACTAAGTCAAGGTCAATAAGTCTTGATATTTTGTAAGACCACATCCAAGCCTCACATTTGTGTATATCTTGACCATCCAATTCACTATATAATACTAGTAGTGCTAGTGTGAGCTTAACACTTAGAAATATTTCACAAATTTGAAGAACTCACTAGTGAAGTCTCTGTTCACTAAGAAAAAGAAAAAAATTCGTTTCTTGTCCATTTGATTCCACACTTTAAACCAAGGGTCTTAGGTGTATTGTAAACACATCTCAATAGAAAAATCTTGGAAAAAGATTGTTTTCTGTTAGTCAAAACGAAAACCTAATGGTCCTTCTAGGTTTTGTTGGAGCTTTGAAGGTTAAATTGTTGGTATTGTTCTAAGGGTCTCAACAAGCGGATTGAGGTGTCTTGAAGAGGCTCTAAACTACTAAGGAGCGACTTCGGATTGGAGTTGGATTAAGAATCATTGAGGTATAATCTTGTTCTTTGAAAGTATTACAAGATTATTTATATTGTTGTTGTTAGCTTTGTATGTTGCGAGCATGAAGTTGTTATATTGAAGTTATAAGGATTATGGATTGATTATAGCCTTGGAAATCCGAAATGTAATGTAAGCCATGACTAAGTTGAATTACAATTTAATCGTTGTTAGAATCGTCGCATGTTATTGACTTGAAGATTATGGTAGTTATAACCAAATGTGACTTGATATCATATTATGTTACCAATTTGGATTGAAATGGAAATTGGATAAGAATTGGTATTGTTGAACTCAAGGTGGCCGAATTTGGACTTGTAGTTTGTATTAGTTTGTTATTCATTTGTATTGGACTACTTTCTATATAAGTGTGAGCCAATTGGGGCATTTAGTTATTCATTTGTATTGGACTACCTTCTATAAAATTGAGCCAATTGGGGCTGTTTGGTTATTGTATTTCGCCTTGAAAAGGTGGCAAAGTAAGTAAAAACAAAGGAGGTCTTCCGATTTTCCAGTAGAAAATGGAGACTTTACACTTATAATATTCTACGATTGAAGTAAGGCTTTAATAGCGTATTGTGAATATTATAGGTTGACATACTACGCGGGACTTTGTACTTGGCAAGTGGTTTGCCCCACGAGGTATGTAGAACTTTTCCTATCTTTGAGCATGACTAGTTTCACGTATATAGTGCGGTGAGCGTCAAGACTTTGACATTCTTTGCTTGTTTTATGAAATGCCAAGTCGGGTGAGTTAGGAGATTAACTCACTCCTTTGAGAATATTAAAGATGTCTTAAGTCTTGTTAAAGATAAGGGACTTGAAGAATTTTAAAGTATGTGATACTTGTGTCGTTTTAAAAACGTATAAGTCCCTTGGATAGGAAATTGTACTTGACTAAAGTATAAAGTGAATATAACGACTTTATGGGGAGTGGGTTATATTGCCTTTATGGAAAGATAAATGACTTGATTTAATGGAAGGCAATTCGATTTTAAGGCATCAATTGCCTAAGGTTTTATAAGACATGAGTCACTTGATTTAGAAGCCTAATTTTTATTTCTAAAAGTATTGTGACTTGTCTTGAAAAGAAATTGTAATTTGATACTACGGTTATTAGTATCTTGGAAGTTTTATAATGAAATGAGTCATTTTAAAAGCATAGAAGTACGTAGTACTTTGGGTTAAATTCGGATTTTATAAAAGACATGATAGTGCCTTAGGTAAACTAAAAGAGAGTGTATATGCAAGAATAGTAAGAAGTTGGGATTTCTTAACTTGCTTATATATCGCATGATAAGTCGATAGAGCTTATGTTATGTGTGATAGCGGTTGGGCTAATGATATATTATTCATTGCGGTCATTCCCGTGATTGTGGCATTGTATATTTCGTGGATTTGCTAACCACGATGCGAGGAATACCTCACGCGAGTCCGTAAGGGCTTATGCGGGTGAAATAGTCCCGTGCGGGCGGGTCCAACCTATCGAGGAATACCTCACGCGAGTCCGTAGGGCTTATGCGGGTGAAATAGTCCCGTGCGAGGAATACCTCACGCAGTCCACCGGACCTATGCGGGTGAAATAGTCCCGAGTAGGATTCAATCCTATTTTTCGTTGTAAGTATACACCTATTATTACTCTCATTGTTAGTAAGGCCTTCGTGTCTTGTAATTTTGTTATCATACATGTCTCCCTTTATGTTAAACTTATGTTGTAATTACTGATTTTCATTTTACATACTTGGTACATATTATTGTGTCATGACCCCCTTCTCCGGCTGCGTTCATCTGCAGAAAGTAGCGTGTTGAGGATCGGACTCTTAGGATCACTTATCGGACGTCTAAGCTCCATTCTCGGAGGCTTGTCTTTCTTTTGGTACGATCTTTCCACGATGTTGTAGATTATGTACATTCGTGGTATGGCGGCCCTGTCCGCCACGATTGTTATTCTAAGTGCGTATTCACATATGTGGTTGCCGTAAGAACCGAGTTGTAAAGTTGTACTTTGACTTTGTTTATATTATGGAAGCGGCACTTATCGCCAGCTTTGTGTTGATATATTGTTTACACACATGTTATGTTGTGTATGTTCCATCGCTATTCTCGATGTATACAGGCAGGTGCGGGTAGGGCACGATCGCGGCCGGGCGGGTCGTGACATGACTAGTCTGCAGCATCGTACATGCATCTATCTCATCTCACAAAGACCATTTGGTGCTACTCAAAGCTCTTCTCTTCTGAGCCGGTATCTCAATATCAGATCATAATCGATCCTCATCGTCGCCTCTTTACCTCCTCAACGACGGAAGACTCGGCAACCTCTCGGATCCAAACTTCATCAACCTTGGAAACAAAAAATCGAACCCCTCGGCTCATTAGCTAATGAATCTCACGGACCACGTCCTGTCTATCTGGCTGCCCATCTGACAGACTACCTATAGATCCACGACTAAGAGTATATGTAACTATCTTGGCTTTCCCCGATGGTATAGGATATCGATATCACAATCCTTGAATAACTCTAACCACCGTCGCTGTCACAAATTCTACTACCTCTATCTGAAGGTATACCGGAGGCTTTTGTGGTCTGCACAAATATCCACATGAAGTCTATATATACTTCATGCCCCCAAATCTTCAAGGCATGATTTAACTGCTGCCAACTCTAAATCATGAGTGGCGTAAATTCCTTTCATGCTTGTCTAACTGCCGGGAAACATAGGCTCTAACCTTATCGTGTTGTATCAACGCACAACCTAGCCCAACACCCATCGTGTTACAATAAAAACCTAACCCTCTAGTCTCACATGAGGGGTTAGAACTGTAGTCGTGGTCAACTTATCTTCCAATAACTGAAAGCCTTTCTCATTCCTGCGAAATATTCGGGTATCCTTAATCTCACTTATGGTTCCTGTTTCCCTTTCTCTGTTGCAACCAAACTTGGTCACTAAACTTAGACTTAATTCCTTTGCTTGCCTCATGGCTAAGACTTACTGTCAATCACAATTTAGGGGAGAGGTTTCCTTGATCTCGTCAAGTAACAATCCTATTATTCTCTCCCAGCTCGTAGAGATAATAGCCAGGTGTTACCACATTTCCTCGAAATGTTCTTACTTCCCATTATTTACTAATGGTCTTTACACTAGTCTGGGGTAATCATATCTCGTGCAACATACATAACCATAGTCGTAAGCTCCTTTATCATTATGGCCATATCCTTACCTTAGGATTATTATTAGCAAAAGTATTTCTATCTTGATTCATAATCGTACAGTTTCATACATGCGTACAACCTGCATTTATATCTTTACGATACTACCTCGACCAATTAAATGCGTCGTTCTTAATTACCCCAACACAACACTTTTCCCACGGTTATCTACAACTGTAACCTATGGCATGGCGATACCGAAGACCTTACCAGTCTCATATCCTGCGTCTAACAACATGGGTACACGCAACCCCATAATACGTAAAACTATCCTTTTACGTGGGGGAGAGAACTTATCTCCCTTTCTTAAACTTTCCTTGGAGTCACAACCCTAATCACAGGGTCCTCTTGCGGTTCAGTAATTATCTAATCATCACGCACCTCTTTTAAGTTCGTGTAGATTTTCCAACCTACCAAAGATGCCCTCATCTTTCCGCCGGCAGCATTCGTACTTATTTTATTCTTGCCTTACACATTTTCCTGAAATTATCCGGAAGGTCGTGGCCCTGACCGCCACACCAAACCAACTCCAAGTACCTCCAAGGGCACTTAACATAAATTCCTTCAAATTCAATTATTACTTACTTTCTGCGTCAATTTACCTCAAGTGAACAAGTCGCACGACTTAAAAGAAAAATAATGATGCCAAAGAAGGAAGGATAATTCACTGTTACTACCACTTCTCTTCCTTTACACCGATAATCGAACACGTAAAGCCGAATCGAGCCAATCTCTCTCTGCAGTCAACGTTGGCATAACAAGAGGCCAACTAGCACGTACTCATAATGACCTCAATGTCTATCATAACAGCTCTGCTAGGTCTGCTAGGGTCCAACGACTGTATCGTTACCGGCAACTATTAACTACCCGCTCAGCTACCACCTAACACTCACGGGTGTAGTCACCTCGAAAGGTCCCCATGGATTCAGGCTCCATTTCTTTACACTTGGTTGCTCTCTTTCTTACTGGTCGTACTCTTCCCGTACTTCCAAACTTATCCTAGCGTACATACATAGCCTTCATACTGATTCGGGCCTCCTATCTTTGGAGTTACTATTCTAAACAACATAAGGCCATTTCCGGCTCTCACAACCTGGTTCCGGTGGAATGCGTCCAAGAACCCGTAAAATGATTAACTAGACTTGGACCTTGCACCCTCGTGACCCTGTCACGTAGCGGGACTAATAAAAACTGATCCCATTCCATTACAGGCTATGGGGCGACCCTTAATAGGTCCTCAACCCGACTCGGCGTCGTATTTAACTCTTATCCTTGGTCTTACTTAACTTTTTTACTACCCGAGAAGGCCTTATATACCTAAGGTCTTGGTGGTTATCACATTCTTAGGCTCGCAATTTCCATGCTCCATACCTTATATCCTCCCCGTAGCAGTGTAACTTATCGTAATACCATAATCGTGTTGTCTTGACCACAACAACCATACTTACTCCATACGGATCTCACCGGTACCATTCTCGAAATCCTACTACGTAGCTCAATCTATTAACATAGTCTTCCATTAATTCCCTTAATAATAACTTCTTAAGGGTCCATTCCCTTCTCAGACAACTCATCATTTCCTAATTATCTCAAATTAGTACGTAAAACCTTGATGAGAATTCATTAAACTGTTTCATACCTTCCCGGTATTTATTTAGTCCATACCAAATCCTAGTAATCTAAAATCATTCTAGGCAACACGCGTCTGACCCTCATACATAAATCCGTATAGTTGTATGTCACGATACCAACTATACTACTAATATTACCAACCTGGATACGCAATCCACATAATCTTTCTTGGGTCACTGCTGCCTTTCTCGTAGCTGCAAACAACATAACTTGTTGGGGAGAGACGACCCTAACCACACAGCTCTATCGCACGATCTTAGAATGAGAAGAATGGAAACCTATCCTAAATGTCCTGCATCCTCCTGGTTATAGATGTGGTGCACAACACACCGATAACCAAGACTCTACTAGACACGGTCTGTAGACACTTTCCGAGGACTAACTGCTCTGATACCACTTTTGTCACGACCCGACCCGAAGCCCCTCAATCGTGCCCTACCGGCACCCTTTCTTATACATCAGAGAATAGCAGCGGAACATACACAACTGATAAAAATGCTCAACATAAAATAACAACAGGCTAGCCGATAAGGCCACCTTCCGCAAACTATACAATTAAAACAGTACATTTTTTACTTTACAACCCAAACCATAATGTGACTACAGACCTCTAAGAATAACAACTCTGGCGGGACAGGGTCCCGCCATACCCCTGAATGTACAACAACCGACAATACCAGGGATAAGCCTCCGGAATAAAGGAGTTTCTCAACAGCTGAACAGTGATCCTAAGAGCGAGGATCAAGAATCAGCACTCTACTGCGGCGAAACGCAGCCCAGGCGAGTCGGCACAACATGTACCAAATATGTGAAACCGAAATCAGAATGAAATCATAAGTCTATAATAAACCGGAGCGGTATGATAACTCGATTAACGATACACGATTCCTTACTAACAATGAGTAATCAAAAGTATACTTACAACATAAAAATAGGAAGCTCGCGATCAAAGCGAGACCACCCGCGCAGATCATTAAGCAATCCTACTCCGGGACTATTTCACCCGCGTAGGTCGTGTGGACGCGTGAGGTATTCCTCGCGTAAATTTGTCCGCCCGCGTGGGACTATTTCACCCGCATAAGACCATAAGGACTCGCATGAGGTATTTCTCGCATCATGGGTAGCAAATCCACGGAAACAGGTGGTATAGCGATCTTGGGGATTTACCCCTCATTTATACTCTTACCCTGAAGCAGGTGGTATAACGATCTTGGGGATTTACCCCTCATTTATACTCTTACCCTGAAGAAGGTGGTATAACGTCTTGGGGGTTTACCCCTCATTTATACTCTTACCCTATCTCAACCGGCCATTATACATAACATAAGCCCTACCGGCTTATCATACATAACATAAGCACTACCGGCTTATCATACATAACATAAGCACTACCGGCTTATCATACAATAAATAAGCAAGTTAAGAAATCCCCCTAACTACATTATACTTTTTAGGAGTTAGATAGAAGTTTCTCTCACTAAGAAAAACGCTCTCAACGTTTTCCTTACTTGCTCCTACGGTTTTTCCTTCTCCCCCCCCCCCCAAATCTACCATTGTTTCCCCATGGTTTGAAGCTTAACGCTCACAACATGAAAAGACTAAACGTTACACGCCCAAAGAATGATTCAGGAGGTTCAGGCAGTTCGACGAAGGCTAGAACCAGGAAAAAGAAAAAGAATGGAGGTAGTACAACCATTGTTGAAGAAAATCTAATTCTGGAAATTTCAGACCCATCGGTGCTGGTTCATGTCACGCCTGATACGCGTATCCAACTCGAGAATGTAGTAGATGATTCTATGCTACAAAGGGTTCATGAATGCGGTAGAAATATAGAAATCAAAAGCTTGGATATTAGTGAATTTGAAGGCGGAAAACTACATGGTCCATCAGTAACTAATCCAGTAATAATCTCTACTATTACTCCACCTGAAGTGACCACTGTTGAAGGCCATATCACTGACCACACGCCTCAGGGGAATAACCCTCTTGAAACTCCCGGCAAGCAAAGGATTTTACCGATAGCCATTGACACCCCTTATGTTACTAGGGTGGTCGATCCTATCACGGGCCAACTAGAAGACAACGGGAACATTGCGGAAGAACAGGTCAGCCATGGCATCACTAGTACCCCCACACTACCTGGTAATTTACTTAGGCTAGCCGGAAAAGGGAAAAAATCTGGGCCAGGTATTGCAATTGATGAAACTAGGCGTGATGGCATACTCGGGTCAAAACCGGCCAAGGCGCGGGTCAAGTTCGAGGCGGTCGGGGGTCCATGGGCTAAGACTAATCTGTCTTGCAAGAATCAATTTCAGTTGATAGCATTGAAGAAACTCCTATTTCCAGCTCGTCGCGGTGCCAAGGTATCACACTTTAATGTCATGGAAACGGTGCCTCCTCTATTCGGTGGGGCATGGGTCGGAAGGATAAGGCGGGTCAAAGTGAGTCCATGAGTCTAGGAATATTCCCATTATGCAAAAATCAAGATCAGTTGGTAGGAACGAAGAGATCTCTATCCCCAAGGAGTCTAACATTAATGTCGCGGGAGCCGAGGCGTCACCATTTAATCCGCGGGTACCAAGAGCCTTCTTCAATAACGGACAATACATCGATCGAATGCCAAGACGCGAGGCGGAAGTCCATGGGATAATGAATAATAACGTTATTCAAAGACCAAGGTCAATTGGTAGGTAGGAAGAGATCGCTAAGGAGTCTAACATTAATGTCGCGGAGCCGGCGCCGCACTTAATGACGCGGTACCAAGGAGCCTTCTTCAATAACGGGTCATTACAACGGGCGTAATACCAAGACGTGTGAGGTGGATGTCCATGAGTCAATGAATATTAACGTTATGCAAAGACCAAGGTCAATTGTGAGAAACGAAGTGACTTCTATTTCCAAGGAACCTAGGTACTCTATGAACATTAATAACGCGGGAGCCAATGTGACAGAATCAAATGCCGCGGGAATCAATGAGTCTTCTAACTTTATGGGACAACAACCTCTGAATTCTTTAAGTGTCAACAATGAATCCTTCCCTACTTTAGCAAGTTTGCTTAGTGGAACCCATCACAACCCAACAACCCCTTCGCCTTTAATTCTACCTTGGGCACGGGAAGAGTCAATAACAACACCCCTCTCTCATCCAATACCTCTTCATTACTTCCTGAAATTCCTAATACCTCATCACTTCTATCCTCCCTACCATCTATTCTTACCGAAAACAATAACACATTCCCTACCCTCCCTAATGGCACGCGAATCCTCTCACCTATTGCGGGCCCTAGTTCTTTTCCACCTACCCATCCCCCTCTGTCTATACCTCCAGAAATACCTTTGAATGACTTACCCACAAATACATCTCCAGAACAACATGAAACTCCATCTGTTAGTACAACACATAATACTATACCCCAGAATCATGGCAAAGGTCCCCTACCTCCTAAGAAGACTTATGCTGGAGTCTTTGCGGGTACTAGACTTGAAGCAAAGGGTATGAAGTTACAATTCATTGAACAACAAGGAGAGGAAATTGAAATAGAAGTTGAGGATGAAGTTCCATTCATTGAAACATGGGGATATTGCCTTATAGGTTGCTTCACGGGTCTTTTCCCGGGAAGAGAGGCATTAAATACCATTGTGAAGGGATGGGGAGTGAAGTGCCGTATTATACCATATGGCAAAGGTTGGACTGTCTTCAAATTCATGACGGAGGAAGAGCGCACAAATGTACTCCACGGTGGCCCTTATATGGTCTACGGGAAAACTATGATGCTTAAGCCTATTGATAAGGGAGTTCTAATAACTGATGATTTATTCATGGACATTCCAATTTGGGTCACCTTCCCTGACATTCCCCTTTCTATTTGGAGTGCAACGGGACTTAGCAAGATTGCTTCACGTGTAGGAATACCTCTATACACTGACCAATTTACTAAGGAAAGGTAAAAAATGAACTATGCAAGAGTATTAGTGGAAGTTGATGTTAGCAAAGAACCGGTAAAGGAATTTGTTGTCAGGCTGCCCGACAATAGAAGGTATACTCAAAGGGTGAACTATGAAAACTATCCGGACTTTTGCTATCATTGTGCGACATTTGGACACAATCACTTGAAGTGTAGAAAGTCGAGGATGACGCGAACACCGCAAGCTTCTAATAAACGCCAATCGGTGGTACCCAGCAAAGATGAGGTTCTACTTGTCCAATGCCAACAAATGCAGGTGGAACCAACCCTCCTACCTCTTATCCACCACCCTCTCAACATCCCGCAGTTAATGACAACTTGATGGATACTGAAGACAGTGAGCACACACCACCTATTGTTCCCGGAAGTATGGGAAATGCTACGCATGCTGCGGTTCCTCCGGTTTTGGGTCATCATGGATTATCAAGATTGCGGGATCCTCAAGTAGGGTCATCAAGGCTTTTACCACACACTGGAAATGAGCAACATGATAGGATGAGAAAGGAGACAAAGCGACGATTACAAGTTCCAATAAACCCGCAACGCCGTTGGATAGAGGAACCTACAAGAGTTCTTGAGGATTCTAATCTTGCATCACGGTGCATAAATTTTGAGCAACGGGAACATAGCTTGGATGAGACACATGTTATGGCTTCCAACAACAAAGAAGAGGGATGGAAGGAAGTAATCTCAAAGAAAAACACGGTGAAAGGCAGTGGTAAGGCAAACTAAATTCTCTCGGGAAAGGACGAAATCTTTTTTTACTCAAAGATTCAAAGCTTGGAATCTTTGCTCAAACTTAGATTTCATTGATGGCGGAAGAATGCTTTTACTTTGGGATCCCTCCAGAGTTTGTTGTGAAGTGCTTGGAATAGATTCTCAGCATATCCATGTCCAGGCAAGATGTAATATAACACAAGTGTCCTTCCTGCCACATTTGTGTACCCGCTCTATAGCATCCGGATAGAAGGCTTTGGCATCACCTTACTCACCCTTATGACTTAGATCTTGGTGGATCTTCGTGAATTCAGAATGCTCATGGACTAGAAGCCCTTCTTCCTGCCTTCTACACTGGACGAATGGTTCGATTTGGTCTAAGCTTGATAGAGTGATGATGAATCAACATTGGAGTGATTTGACCTAGAATGCACGGCAATTACTTGCCTATGGAACTGTCTCGGACTAACGTCGTGATAGCTACTGCTATTGCATCCTATAATGTTGGGAAACGGCCTTTCAAGTTCATGAATATGTGGCTCTCACCGCCTTCGACAACATATTGGCTTCATGTTGGAGACAAGACATATCGAATCGCCAATTCGCTCGCCTCAAAATTGAAAGCCTTGAAACAACCATTGCGGGTATTGAACATAAGTGATTTTGGAAGCATTGAACAAAGAGCAAATGGGGCAAACCTTGAGTTTAAGGAGGCTATCAATGCGCATATGGAAGATCCCTTTGATGAGGAGCTAAAATCCAAGGTTAAGTCCTCAAGAGCTAAAGCAAACACCTTACTGGAAGCCGAGAGACACTTCATAAGGCAAAAATCGAGGCAGAAACACTTGCTTGGAAGTGATAGATGCTCCAAATACTTCCACAACTTGATCAAGAGGAGTAATGTCAGGAACTCAATCAACTACCTTGTCAAGGCCAATGGTACTATCATAACATCTCCCAGGGAAGTTAGAGAATTGCTTGTGGAATTTTACAAGGACCTTTTAGGCACATCCCGATCCACTACCAACTTTGATCCTGAAGTGTTCAACTCTGGCCCGAAGCTAAGTGCAGAGGATGGATTACATCTTTTGCATTTTATCTCCCCAAAGGAGATTTGGGAAGCTCTTTCCGATATAGGAAATGACAAGGCTCCTGGCCCAGATGGTTTTTCGGCTGCCTTCTTCAAGGATAGATGGAGAGATGTGGGGCAAGATGTGGTAAGAAGTGTTCAAGTGTTCTTCTCATCCGGAGTTCTTTTGAAACAGGTGAATCATACCATCATTACCCTCCTGCCCAAGACTGATCGGGATCCCAAGGTAAATGATTTTAGGCCTATTGGATTGACTAATGTGTTCTACAAGATCATAACAAAGATTTTAGCAAATAGAATGGCAATGGTTCTTCCTACTCTTGTTGACAAATCTCAAGGAGCCTTTGTGAAAGGAAGAAACATGATGGACAATGTCTTTGTTGCACAAGAGCTTGTGAAAGGTTTTAATAGAGCTAGAGTCTCACCAAGGTGTATGCTTATTGTGGATCTTCGGAAGGCATTTGATACGGTCTCTTGGAGCTTCCTTGAGTCGGTGCTAAGAGGTCTCAAATTTCCGGACAGATTTGTAAGATGGATTATGGAATGTGTCACCAACTTCTTTCTCTCTTTCAATCAACGGGAGCTACATGGTTACTTGAGGGTAAGCGCGGCCTAAAACAAGGTGATCCTATGTCCTCTTCGCTCTTTATCTTGTGTATAGAATACCTTTCAAGGATGCTTAAACTAAAGGTCTGCAAAGAGCTTTCTCCTATTATCCAAAGTGTAAGAGATTGGGCATTACTCTTGCATTTGCGGATGACCTCATGCTTTTTGCCAAAGGAGATGTATCTTGTTGAGATTCTTATGGAGTGTCTTGAAGAGTTGGAGGCTGTCTCAAGGTTAACTCTTAACCCATCTAAATCCTCCGTCTACATAATGGAGTGCATGATCTGATTCGTGACTTGATCTTGTCCAGAGTGGGATTGGCATTGGTAGCAGTACAGCATTGGGGATCCCTTTGTCCCCAATTTCAGTCTCATGGATCATTTTGCTCCATTCACTAGTGCAATATCGGATTACATTCAGAAATGAGGGCATCACTCACTATCTTACGGGTAAGCCGAACAAATCAGTCGGTCATTCGGGGTTGAGAGCTTTTGGTTCCGGCACTTCCTATTCCCGCCATCGCCCTCAATAAGATACTGGCCTGCATGCATTCAATTCTTATGGAGGTAAACCACCAAGAGTCGCCGATGTCATTTGTTTGCCCCAATCCGAAGGAGGTTTGGGACTTATGAACATCAAAGAATGGAACCATGCCTTGCTATCCCGGACCATTTGGCAAACTCACACTGAAGCAGATTCCTTATGGGTCCAATGGATCAATAGCTACTATTTGAGAGGCCTATCATTTTGGGATTATGAGGTACGTCCTAGGGACTCCCCCTTATTAAAACAAGTTTGTGGGATCCGCGACAAATTTGTTTCTATCTTTGGTAGCCAAGGCGACGCTATTGTCGGCTTGGAAAAGTGTTGTACCAACGGAAAATTTTATTCTAGCCTCGTGTATGATATTTTGCGCATTCCGCAAGATAAAAAGCTTTGGATGTCACAAATTTGGAAAGGCTTCATTCCTCCCAAGTTCTCCTTCACAGTATGGCTCACTTGCAGAAAGCGGTTAGCTACAAAAGACACTCTTTCCTATCTAAACTTGGAGGATAAGTCTTGCGGGTTCTGCAAGCATGCTAATAAGACAAGGGAGCACCTCTTCTTTACTTGCCCCTACACCCGCTTGATTTGGAAGAGCATAAGGGAATGGTTGGGTATTAGAAGAGAAATGACAACTATTGAAAGCTCTCTTGCCGGATCAAGAAAGACCACCGTGGATGTGCATCCGAGCCAAATCTATCTTGCTTGCCTTTGCATAGTGGTCTATGAGATTTGGAAGACAAGAAATACATTGCTCTTTGAAGGCACACACTTAATTCACGACCCGAGCCGGCGATCGGTGCCCTACCCGGGCACCCTGCCTGTATACATCGAGAGAATAGCATGAACATACACAACATACAACATTTAGACAATAATAACACAAAGCTGGCCGATAAGGCCGCTTCCATAAAATATGCATAATCCAAGAAAAATCAGATAACCTGGGCTTCTACGACCCAAACCACAACACGTGACTACGCACTCTAGAATAACAACATGGCGGGACAGGCTCGCCATACCCTGAATGTACATAAATCTACAACATCGTGGAAAATCAGACTAAAAGACAAGCCTCCGAGAAATGGAGCTTACGACGTCGATAAGTGATCCTAAGAATGAGGATCCACAACTCGCTTACCCTACTGGCGTGAACGCAGCCCCGAGGAAGGTCGACACAATATGTACTAAGTATGTAAAACTAGAAAATACTGTAAATTACATCATAAGTTTAAAACAAAGCCGGAGACATATATGATAATAAAATTACAGTACACAGTGCCTTACTAACAAAGAGAGTAACTAATAGTATACGTACAACATAAAAATAGGAAGCTCACGATCAAAGCAGGACCATCCACCCACATTATCATTAAGCAATCCTACTCCTGGGACTATTTCACCCGCATAGTCGCGTGGACCCGCATGAGGTATTCCTCGTGATAGTCAGATCCGCCCGCATGGGACTATTTCACCCGCATAAGCCCATAAGGACTCGCATGAGGTATTCCTCGCATCATGGGGTAGCAAATCCACGGAAACAGGTGGTATACCTATCTTGGGGATTTACCCCTCAATTATACTCTTACCCTGAAGCAGGTGGTATAACTATCTTGGGGACTTACCCCTCAGATATACTCTTACCCTGGAGAAGGTGGTATAACTATATTTGGGACTTACCCCTCATATATACTCTTACCCTATCTCAACCGGCCATCATACATAAAGTAAGCAAGTTAAGAAATCCCCCTAACTTCTTATTCATATACACTCTCATTTTAGTTTACTTAAGGCACTAGCATATCTTTTATAAAAATCCGGGAATTTAACCCAAGTACTACATACTTCTACTCTTTAAAACAAATGACTCTTTTTAGTATAAAACTTCCAAGATACTATTAACCATAGTATCAAGTCGAAATTACGTTTCAAGGCAAGTCACAATACCTTTAGAATTAAAGTTAGGTTTCTAAATCAAGTGACTCTTTTTCTTATAAAACCTTAGGCAATTGATGCCTTAAAATCAAATTGCCTTTCATTAAATCAAGTCATTTATCTTTCCATAAAGCTAATATAGCCAACTTCCCATAAAGTCGTTATATTCACTTTATACCTTAGTCAAGTACAATTTCCTATCCAAGGGACTTATACGTTTAAAACGAAACAAGTATCACATACTTTAAAACTCTTCAAGTCCCTTAACTTTAATAAAACTTAAGATATCCTTAATACTTTCAAAGAAGTGAGTTAATCTCCTAACTCACCCAAATTGGCTATTCATAAAACTAGTAAAGGATATCAAGGTCTCAGACGTCATGCACTATATACGCAACTAGTCATGCTCAAAAGATAGGAAAAGTTCTACATACCTCTTCGGGTCAAACCACTTGCCAAGTACAATGTCCCGCCCGTAGTATGTCAACCTATAATATCCACAATACGTCTATTAACGCCTTACTTCAAACGTAGGATATTATAAGTATAAAGTCTCTAAATTCTACGGAAATTCTACCGAATTCAATAACCAAACACGCCACATTTAAGGCTCAACAAAGTAGTTAACAATAGGGAATTACACGCTTAATCAAGACGTGTAAAATTCCGCCCCACAATTGACATTAAACTAGTCCAAAAATACAATGTCCATTCGGCAATTAGGGACAACAATACCAATTCTTTTTTCCAATTTCTATACAATCCAAGTTGTTTAGTATAACATGTTATAAAGCCGCAATTGATTATAACAACTATAATCTTCAAGTAGATAACATGCGACGATTCTAGTTAACGACCAAATTGTAATTCAACTTCAAATGACTCAACATGTCATTTTCGGATTTGAGCTTACAAATTTCCATAACACTTATCAATCTTCATAACACATATCACATGATCATTTCTAACTTATAAAAACATGGAATCTTCAATTATAAAAGTAAGACGAAGATTATACCTCATTTAGCCCAAATATGATCCAAGATTACAAGTCGATCCTTAGCAACCTTAGCTCCTCCTTTCGACATTCCAATCCACTCCAAGCAATCTTTAGAAACTTATGAAGAACTCATCTTCAAGTTCCATCTTCAAAGTTGAATAACTCTTTAGGTTTTCGCTTTGCGACTAATACGAAAACACCATATTTCCGGGATCTTTCTATTGAGATACACTTACAATACCATTAGGTACCTTGGTTTAAAGTGGGGAGATTATTGGACAACAATTGGAAATTTTCCTCTTGAAAATCTCAGCCAGTGAGCTTCACTTAGTGAGCAAGAACAATTTCAAAATTTTTCTAAGTGTTGAGAATGACAAAGTCTTGCACTACTAGTAAGCGTATATTACACAAGGAAGGGTTAGGATTAAAACAAATGGATGGCTTGGATGCATTTTATTAAAATATCATGCTATGTGGTCTCATTGACTTGGTCAATGTTGTCAAGCTCTTAGTCTAGCAAGACTTTCTTCATAAATATGGTCAAATGACCATTCTACCCATGCACAAATTCGACCAAGACCACTAAGGGGGGTGACACGTGTCGCCCTCTCATTCGTCGCAATATTTTGTTTTCCGACAATTCCATAATTCCGATAAATTTTTATTCGTCTCAAATCTTAACATTTTTGGGTTCTTACCTTCGTTCTTATAAACATATCCTGAAATTCCGGGGTGTAACAGTAAACCCCCAAGATGTTATACCACCTTCTCCAGGGTAAGAGTATAAATGCGGGGTAAACCCCCAAGACATTATACCACCTTCTCCAGGGTAAGAGTATAAATGCGGGGTAAACCCCCAAGACGTTATACCACCTTCTCCAGGGTAAGAGTATAAATGCGGGGTAAACCCCCAAGACGTTATACCACCTTCTGAGTATGATTGCGGGGTAAACCCCCAAGACATTATTGTTACACCCCGTAGTTCCAGGGTATGTATGTGAGGACATACGTACGAGAATACGACATTAAAATTGGAATAGAAGAAAGATGTGATTTTTCGACGGAAAAGTTTCCGAACTTCGTGAAGGAAAGAGGTTTATTATTGAGAATTGGATTCTCAACTTTGGTATTTAAGACTTTAAGAACTTATAAGAATTATGGAATTTATATTTTACGGATTTGGTCGTGTGGGGCCCACCCGAGGAATTTTACGTTTTGTGGGGCCCACGAGGGTTACGGAATTTTATGGACGAATGTGTTACACCCCGTAGTTCCAGGGTATATATGTGAGGACATACGATGCAGAATACGCATGATATTGGAAAGAAAGAAAGGTGTGATTTTTCGACTAAAAGTTTCCGGGTTTTGTGAGGAAAAAGGTTCGTTAATGGGAATTGGATTCCCAGATTTGGTATTCGGACTTTTTGGAATATTTAAGAATTATGGAATTATATTTCCGGAATGGGTCACGTGGGGCCCACAGGAGGAATTTACGGTTTGTGGGGCCAACTTTATTTTCGGATTTTTGGCATTACGGATATTTTTCGGAAGATGAAATATTTTGGACCAATAGGAGGGCGACATGTGCCACCCCTAGGTGGCAAGGTTGGACGAATTGGTGGACTAGTGTGGCACATTTTTCTCATGAAAAAGGCCATAAACATTTGGTCAAAGTCTTGAAGATATTTTGTGTAGTAGATAGATAAGTGGGACCCACACACACATGGCTAAATCGAGACCTCACACTTGCTATGATCTTAACCCTTGATTCCTCTATAAATACCCCCCTAGTTCAAGACTTCATATCATACCACACTTAGATTTTCCAAGGCTAAACTCCCTCCCTTTCCTTTGTAGTTCTCGGCTTTGCCTTGATTTCTTGACCAAAAGTTGTCCAAAAATTCTTAAAGTTTATATGTTCTTCCTTAGAGTGTTAGGAATATTGTGTACCAAGAGTTGGAAAATATTTCACACCCCTAGCCCCTAAAACTACCCCTTGGCCGAAACTTGCAACATTTAAAGCCTAAGTGTTCTTCACTTTTTGGAGTTGAAGTGTTAAGAGAAGTTGTTTAGAAACTTCTAAGGGTTGCTTGGAGCGGGTTGGAGCGTAATGATTGGAGCCAAACGCTGCTCAGATCGACTTATAATCTTGGATAATTTTGGGCTCATCGAGGTAATTATCTTTGTCCCCTATCAGAATTGGATATTACATGTCAGTAGTAATGTATAGTTGAGTATACTCATGTAGAATGAATATGGATAAGAATTGAACAGTATTTACATCGACCAGATTTACAATGAGACTTGTAGTATTATTGTGGCAGAGTTGTACACGCCCGGTTAGACGTGTAACCCCTGCAGGAGTTGTTGGCTCGCGGGCCTCGATAGAGAGGAGATTTATGTGGTTAAAGGAGGGGGAGGTGCCGAATTTTCCGTAGAATAAGGAATCTTGTATTTAGAATATTCTACGAAGAGATCTAGAAGTTGATAGACATTTTATGGCCATTATAGGTGGAAGTACTACGTAGTGTATTCTACTCAAGGGTGGAAAAGGCTAGCAGAGTGATAGTACTTTGAGCGCTTTTGCTAATTGTCGATAATCGCCGCGAGGTATGTGAACCTCTTCCTATCTTTTCTAGCATGATTGTGTGAACTATGTAGTACGGTAGGACGACGTTTGCTAAACGAATTTGATTGGTTTAAAACATAAAGTGTTATAACGACTTTATGGGAAGTTTGTTATAACAACTTTATGTAGGTAAAGAAATGGTCTGTGGTTTTTAAAAGATAAGAGACTTGACTTATAAATGACTTGATGTGAAATATTAAGGACTTGGTTTGTGTTAAAAAGTTGTGAAACCGCATTTATGATAAATGGGTAATTGAGTTTTAAAAGGAATAAGTTATATTGATTTCGGAAATGAGAATAAGTATCGAACAAACCACTGCAGCGTTAATAAAGGAAAATGTATTGACAAATAATTAATTATATTAAAACCAGTAGAAACCTCCATCTGCATAGAAGCTAAGATAAGACAAAATTGTATTACATTTCCTAGATCATGGCTGCTTTAATAAGATCATTAATAACAAGTATTGATTTTTCTTAAATTCCAAAGTAAGGAACTTGTTTTCTAAAAGAAATGAGACTTGAGGAATTTGAAGTGTTTTGGTTTAAAAGAAAGGCATGGTTTTGTCTTAAATTGGTTTAAAACATAAAGTGTTATAATAGCTTTATGAGAAGTTAGTTATAACGACTTTATGAAAACAAAATGATGGTTTTATTATTGGATTTAAAATGGTAACTGGACTTTAAAGGGAGAAATGATTTGGTTTAAAAAGAAAGTATGAAAATTGTTTTGGTTTACTTACAAAGACAGTTACTCTATTTTTGATACTACTGTATCGTGTGACTTTTGTGAAAGAAATGGATCTTTTAAAGAGTTAAAATACGTAGTACCTTGGGGTTAAAAACCGGATTTGTGTTCATAAAAAGAATGTCTAAAAGTATGTTGAACTTGCCTATGCTTGTGGTGATAGCTTTTGTTGTGCAAGTGTTGTGTTTCTGTGCTACCGCGTCTCTCGTTGGAGGGCCGGCTATCTGGTTGATTGATGAACATCTTGACATGGGTGGCCCACGTATGCTTCACTATATCGATCCTTTGGACATACCGACACGATGGGTGGCCCACGTATGCTTCCATTGTGAGTGTTATTCGTTATTTGCTTTGGAAATCTTGACACGATGGGGCCCACGAGTACGCTTCCACCATGATTGTTATCTTGTTATTTCCTTTTGGACATACCGACACGATGGGTGGCCCACGTATGCTTCCATTGGAGTGTTATTACATTATTTGCTTTGGACATATCGGCCACATGGGTGGCCCACGAGTATGCTTCCACCATGATTGTTATCTTGTTATTTCCTTTTCGACATACCGACACGATGGGTGGCCACGGTATGCTCCATTAAGTGTTATTCGTTATTTTCTTTGGACATACCGACACGATGGGTGGCCCAGTATGCTTCCATTATGATTGTTATCTTGTTATTTCCTTTGGACATACCGACACGATGCGCCCACGTATGCTTCCATTAGGATGGTTCCATGGCCATGCTTATACCGAGGTAAGATGTCGGGCATGCGTTGTCTTGGGTTAAATTCGGTTATATTTGAGTGATGACTTTACGGCGTGAGTCCCCGACTTGACATGATCATAATATATATGAATCGTAGTTTGTTATCATACATGTCTCCTGCTTTATATAGACTATTATGATTTCATTTACGATTTTCGCCACATACTGGTACTGTTATCGACCTCCTTGGGGTGCGTCATGCCGCAGTAGGTACACGTTGTTGATCCTCGCTCATAGGATCACGCCAAAGATTTTAAAGCTCCGTTTCTCGAGGCTTATCTTTTGGTATGATTCTCGAGTTTGTAGGTTCTTGTACATTCGTGGTATGGCGGCCCCGTCGTCATAGTTGTTATAAAATTTGTAGAGGTTCAGAGTACTTGTCACGACCCGTTGCCGTGATCGTGCCTTACCCGGCACCCAAGTAGTCATACATCGAGTAATGGAATATAAAACAAGACATGAAACAATTGTAAATGACACGCTTTATCTGAGAAAGGTCGCTTTTCGCATATATATATAATCAAAATCGGCATATCCCAACTGCATAACAGACTACGACTTCTGAAGATAAGCAACTATGGCGGACGGCCCGCCATACCTGAATGTACAAAACTATCTACAACAGGAGATCATACCAAAAGTCGAGCCTCGAGAAGATGGAGCTCGACACAAAGCAAAAGATCCTAAGGATGCGGATCTAGCACTCGCTTCCCTTACCTACGGCATGAACGCAGCCCCCCGAAGGAGGTCAGTACAACATGTACCAAGTATGTGAAACTGTAAAGTACTTAAATGAGATCATATCATTTCAAAACCAATTTTACAAATATGTATGAAACAACCAAGGTAACCGCATATAGCCACATCATAAACAAGAGCAACAATGTAAACCGTAATAGGTCTTTTCTAGGTGCGAATGATCAAGCAAGGCCAATCGCCCATAGTATCATTATGCATGCCTAATCGACTCGTAGTCCGCATAAGCCACCTAGGCCCGCATGGTATTCCGCGTCGGGTAGCTACTCCCGCATCGTCCCGGACTCGTAGTCCGCGTAGCCATGACCGCATGGCCACATAGACCGCACACTAACACGGAACTCTCGTAGCTCGCATAGGTCCCCGACCCGCATGAGGTATTCTCGAATCATAGTCCTGCATCGCCGAGGTATACCCCTCGACGGAGGCGCTTAACCCCTGATATCATCTCAAGAGGTGAGTGATGTAATACTAACATAACGGCTTATCGTTAAACAACATAAGCACAAATAAGAATAACCTCTTTACACAAACGTTACAAGATACTAACACACATTGCATCACAATATGTCTACTCATCAAACCATATTACTGTACTTTCCAGAAATCAATACAAGTCTTTTATAAACACATAAGTAAACCGTTCCCTTTATCTTTCTTAAGTCGTTATACCTAACTTCCCATAAAGCTAGTATAACTCTTAAGCTTTTGTTTAAAAACCAAGTATTACTCTTCTTTCAAAAATGATTCATAATTCTTTTGAAATACTTCAAGATTCTTGTTATTTAGACTCAAGTCAAAAGACGTCAAGTAAAACCATGTTCGATTAACACACGACGCCTACCTATATATATATTTTAAAATATCATGCTCAAGTATAGGAAGAATCACATACCTTCTCGTGAAATCCACCGCCAAGTCGAATATGTCGCGCAGAGTATCAACCTATAATAGTCAAATACGTATCAACGCCTAGACTACTCGTAGGATAATCTAAGCGCAGGTTCTCTATTCTACGGAAATCGAGAAGACTTCCCTACCAGAACTATACAAGTCTCAGTAAATTCCCATGTAAGTACAGTTCAATCTTCTTAATACTTCATGTGATTACTGCTCAATTCTCTTCTTTAATATCCTTCTATGTATTTTATACTTATTTCTATACTTCTACGGTATGTATTCTCCAATTACAAGAAGGATAAGATTATTATTTACCTCGATAAGCCCAAAATTATCCAAGATATAAATCGATCCGATCAAGGTTTAGCTCCTAATCATGCGCTCCAATCTCCAAGAAACCCTTAGAAGTTTCTACACAACTTCTACTACTTCAACCAACTATGAAGTTTCTCCTAGGGTTTCGTTTAGTGACTAAAGGAAGTATAGTAGTATTTTTCTGCTCTAAGTATGAGGTGACTTTGGAATACTACTAGATATACGGCTAGGGTATTTTGGGGATAGTAACAATACTAGGAGAGTATTTTCTACCAAGAGGGGGTTTAGACGAGACAACTAGGAAGGGAGGGGAGAGGGTGTTTCGCTTAGCTCCTCAAGAGGGAAAGGAGGCTTGGACGAAAGCTCTCAGAGGAAGGGAGTTTTCAAGACTTGGAAAATATTTGTGGATGAAGAAGTCTTCAACTCGGGGTATTTATAGGGCTTTCAGGCCAAGATTAAGGCATGTGGAGGGCAAGTGGAGGTGTGGATTCACCCATGTGTCCTTATCTATCTACTACACAAAATATCCTACCTAACCTTGACTAAAGCAAGGCCACAAAACGCGTGCCGTCGTCTGTTCGCCAACTTGAGGGTGACAAGTGTCGCCTCGTTGGTCCAAAATATTTCATCTCTCGGAAAATACGCAAAAATATAAATGACACAGTAGTAATTTTCCCTCTGAAGTTTTGGAAAACGTTTCGCGGAAAAACGATTCTTTCGGTCAGGTGCACAAATTTTCGTCCTATGCCTTAACTTAAGTTTTGAACTTTTTGCGCACGCCTCACGCATATACTCTGAAATACGGTATAACGATCTTTGTGTGGTTTGTAAGGGATTTAACTGCTCAATTTTAATTTATATATACGTGAAGGTAACCGCTTTGGTTAGCCTATTGCTTATTTTATGTCTTGTTCATGTTTAAGTTTTATTTCCGCTGATTTTTTCTGATGTTGTATCACTAGGGTGCCCGGGGTAAGGCACCAGTCGCGGGCCCGAGGTCGGATCGTGTCAAAAGTGGTATCAGAGCAGTTAATACTCGGAAAGTGTCTACAGACCGTGTCCAAGATCTTGATTATCGCGTTGTGCACTACATCTATAATCGAGGCTACGTGATATTTAGGATTGATTTCCATTCTTCTCATTACGAGATCGCCTTAGATACGTGTTATGAGTTGACTCTCCGACGTATTCTCATGTACCGATTATGTCCGCCAAGGAAACCAGGCCCGAAGTGCAAAGCGCGAGAGGAGCTGCGAGTAGAGCACATAGGGTTACGCAGCACGCACCCGGTCTTTACGGCGAGGTGTCGCAGACGGCGACCCACGACGCCAGCCAATTTAAAGTTAGAGCGGCGGTAGCCACGAGGCCACGATACCGAGCCTCCACGGCCGAGACGAGGATATGGGTTCGGAGACGACCGATTACTAGTTAGGTTTATGGCGAGACTTGAGAGACGGAGCCGGTGGTACCGTGAGTGCACCCTGGCCGATAGTTGGAGACTTCGGGACTTCTTGAGTAGTCCACCGAAGTTCTACGGTCGAGGCACGAGGATGATCGCGAGTTCATCCGACGATTCACACGGATCGTAGAGTGATCAAGGCCGAGATCGAGTCGGTGGTCTTAGGTTCGCGTCGGCCGCGTATCTGCCGATCGGTTTTATTCGTGAGCTGTCCGGGAGCATGCGCCCACCGTTGGGATGAGTTCTCGAGGCATTTCTGGCCATTTCGCTCCGCATGAATGAGAGCACGCGCGACGATTACGATCCGAGACAGAGAGGCGACGGTTCGGAGTACAACGTGGAGTTCGACTCGTTGGCTCGATATGTCCCTCGCGTTAGTGGCAAGTATGGAGGACGAGTGCACCACACGCCACGGGGCTCGATGACTACTGCGAGGCTTGCTGCGTAGCTCTTCACGGTATGGACATCGCGTGATACAAAGCTTATGCATTGGGGATGGAGGAACGTGATACCGGCGTAGGGACCGTGATGTTATACCGTAGTTTCGTATGTATGCGAGGGCGCACGTGCGAGAACATACGAATTGGAAAGGAGGAACGGTGATTTTTCCACTAAAAGTTTCCGGTTTTGTGAAGGAAAAAGGTTCGTTAATGGGAATTGGATTCCCGATTTGGTATTCGGACTTCTTGGAATATTAGAGAATTATGGAATTTTATTTTCTGAATGGTCACGTGGGCCCACTGAGAAAATTCGCTTTTTGGGGCCCACTTTGTTTTGAGATTTTGGCCATGTGGATATTTTTTCAAGATGAAATATTTTGGGCGTGTAGGAGGGCGACACGTCACCCCCTAGTTGGCTTCGACGAATTCCACTTTGTACACAACACCCGCTTAGAGTCGTTTTTAAACGCTTTACACAACTCGCGTAGGATAAATTCCGCTATGTCATTTCTAATTTTTGCGGATTTTTCCGAGAGACGCACGTTGGACCAACGAGAGGCGGCAATTGTCACCCTCTCATGGTGGATGTCACACTAATAGGGCCGATTGGGTTGGCTTATTTTGTCTTGGAGTTGGTAGGATATTTTGTGCAAGTTGGCCAAGGACACTTGCCTAAATCCTCACCCTACACTTGCCTTGCACTTGGCATAATCTTGGCCATTGGTTGGCCATCCCTTGACCTATAAATACCCTTTGAAGAGTTATTTCATCCTAAATTGAGCAATCTTTCTAAGTCTCAAATCCTCCTCTCCTCTTGTTGTTTCGTCCAAACACACCCTCCCTTGAAGCCCTAGCCAGAGCAACCCCCTCTAAAGCTAGCCTAGCCAAACACTACCCCTCCTTGGTAGAAAAGTTGCCTTAGTATTGTTATAATGCCCAAATTACCCTAGCCCAAATCCCTTAGTCCTTAGTAGAAGTTGTGAAGAACTTCTAAGGTTTTCGAGCTACCGAGACAACTTAGAGCTAAACCTTGCTCAGCGACTTTTATCTAGGATATTATTGGGCTTACGAGGTAAATAACCTTATCCTCCTTTTGTAATTAGAATATATATCTTGTAGAAGTATAGGAGTAAGTATTAAATACTTAGAAGGATATTAAAGAATAGAATTGAATCATATCACAAAGAAGGGTTTAAAGATGAATAATAGAATCAGACTTACATGTGACTGTTTTCACAGAGACTTGAGTAGCTCACCGGTAGGGAAGTGCTGCCCAAATGTCCATAGAATAACGAACCCTCGCTAGAGCTTTGTGCGATCTGATACCGGCGTTGATAGACGATTTGGTATTATAGGTCGATTCTCTCGACATATTCAACTGGCGGTGGATTTCGAGAAGGTATGTGATTCTTCCTATCCTCTTGAGCATGATATTTTAAAGAATATGTATATAGTACGGTAGGCGACGTGTGTTAATCAATAATAATTACGACAATGTCTTGGACTTAAGCACGAATAATAAGTACGGCAATGTCTTTTGACTTAAGCCGAATAAAAAGAATCAAGTAGTTCAGAATTAAGAAACCTTTTGAAGAAGAGTAACGCGGTGTTAAAGCTTAAGAGTTATACTAGTTTTATGGGAAGTTAGGTATAACGGCAAGAGTGATAAAAATAATGATTTAATGTTTTAAGAAAATAAGAGACTTGACTTAATTATACCAATGTGAAAAGTGTGAAACCTCATTCGTGAGTAAATAGTATTTTGGTTTTCAAAAGGAATGATGTTTTACCGATCGAATGAATGTCGAACAAACCACGGCGCTTAATAAAAGAAATGTTTTGACTAATAATGTATTATTAAACCGAGAAACTTCCATCTGCATAGGAGCTAAGATGAGACAAAATGATATTACATTTCCTAGATCACGAGTCAGAATCGATCGTTATGAACAATAATAACCTACTCACACATAAGGTATATGTTTCTCAAATTGTTTTAAAAGATTAAAACTATGAACTACGGAACCTTTCAAATGAGAAACTTGAGTAATTGAAACTAGGCAAACTTGAGCGTTAGGAAAGAATGTTGTTACTTGATTTTACAAAGAGAAGTGTTTTGATTTACTTCAAAAGGAAATTACTCTATTTCTATACTGGTATTGTATGACTTTTGTGAAAGAAGCGGATCTTTTAAAAGAGTAATACATTGAAATCATCACGACCGAACCTGCCCGGATCGTGCCTTACCCCGCACCCTAGTGATACAACATCGAGAGAAAATCAGGAAATAAAAACATGAACATGAATAAGAGAAAAGATAAATAACAAAGCAACGAAGTTGCCTTCATCAAATATACATAAATACCGACAGTTATCCTTTTACAAACCCACACAGCGATTACTCTGCACTTAAGATTTTACAACCTCTATGGCGGACAGGCCCCGCCATACCCGAATGTATAAGCATCTGCACTCGGGGTAACATACCAAAGATAAGCCTCAGGGAATCGGAGCTTTCAATACGCTGAAAGGTGATCCAAAGCGGATCGACAGCCGATGTACCTTTTACTCGCGATGAACGCGGCCGAAGGAGGTCGATGCAACAGTACCAAGTATGTGAAATCAGAAATATCAAATGAAATCATAATAGTCTATATAAAGCGAGAGACATGTATGATAACCAAACTACGATTCACAACATAGAAGCGGTCATGCTCGGGAACTCACGCCTAAAAGTCATCCTCATGCCCGTGGAACTCCTTCCTCACCACCAGTCTAGGTACAAATCATGTGATACGTATATCAGATCTCGCCCATCTTATGGACCCAATATAGAAAAGGGTGGAATCATTCCGGTTCATCCCATGAACAGAGTCGAGTGGAACACATTCGGATGAACCGGTAGTCAAGTGAAATACATTCCCGGATGAACCGGTCCTCGAAGTGAAATACATTCGGATGAACCGGTCCTCAAGTGAAATACATTCGGATGAACGGTCCTCAAGTGAAATACATTCCGGATGAACGGTCCTCAAGTGAAATACATTCGGATGAGCCGAATCAAGTGATATACATTCCGGATGACGTAGTCAAGTGATATACATTCCGGATGAACCGTGTCGAGTAGAACACAATACTTACACAACAAGGCTATCACACGTAACATGGTCAAGTTTCATAACAACAAGTATAAGCAAGTTACTACGACTCGAGGTACTTTCATTTTATATCAAAGTCCGGATTTTAACCTTAAAGTACTCGTCAGTTAAATTCCTTTTAAGATCCATTTCTTTTACAAAGGTCACCGATACCCGTAGTATAAAAATAGAGTGACTAACATTGTTAAGTAAACCAAAATGCTTTCCTTTGTAAAATCAAGTAACAACCTTATTTTCCAAGCGTTCAAGTTTGCCTAATTTCGAATGCTCAAGTTTCTCATTTTAGAAAAGGTTTAGTAGTTCATAGTTTTAGTCCTTTAAAACATAATTCTCCTTTAAACGTTTTGAGAAACCTATGTCTTATAAGTGAAGTAGGCTATTCTTGTTTATAATCAATCTTATTAAGCGACCATGATCTAGGAAATGTAATATCATTTTGTCTCATCTTAGCTTCTATGCGGATGGAGGTTTCTCTTGTTTTAATAATACTTCTTTAGTCGATACATTTTCCTTTTATTAACGCCGCAGTTGGTTTGTCGATACACATTCCGATTTCGAAATCAAGAAACATTCTTAAGCCGTTATACCTAACTTCCCATAAAGCTAGTATAACTCTTAAGCTTTCAAAACCAAGTAATACTCATTCTTTCAAAGCGATTCATAAATCTTTTGAAATGCTTCAAGTTCTTTATTAACACATATCAAGCCGCTTATTATTCAAATCGCTACCTTTAAAAACCACAAAGTATGCTTATCCACATAAAGCTATTATAACCAACTTCCCATAAAGTCGTTATAACACTTTATGTTTTACATCAATCAAATACATTTAGCACATGACGCTACCGTACTACATAGTTCACACATATCATGCTAGAAGAGATAGGAAGAGGTTCACATACCTCGCGACGATTATCGACTAATAGCAAAACGCTCCAAGTACCTCAAACTGCGACGACACTCACCAAGGATCACCCACACGCAGCATTACAACCTATAGAGGCCATAAAGCGCCTATTAATACCTTTAGATCGACGTAGAATATTCTACGTGGCAAGACTCCCGCAATAAACAGAAATCTCCTCCTCAATCGAGGCCGCTACCAAGCCAACCAGTGGGGTTAACACGTCCGACCGGCGTGTACAATTCTACTACACAATGCTACACAAGTCTCGTAATACACCTATGTAATTACGATTCTCTTATTAAATTCAGCTTAAGTCGCAAGACATTGCCGTAAGTATTATTCGAGCTTAAGTCAAAAGACATTGCCGCATAATTATAATGTTCAGTTCTATATATAGTATACTTCAACTATATATTCCTACAACATGTAATTTCCAATTACAATGTAAGGTCAAGAATGTTTACCTCGATAAGCCCAAAATTATCCGAGTCTATATGTCGTTCTGAACAAGGTTTAGCTCCTACTCGTGCCTCCAAACGCTCCAAGAAACCCTTAGAAGTGTCTACACAACTTCTACTTAATACTTCAACTACGGTGAAGATTTTTCCTTAGGGTTTCGTTTGGTAGCTAAAGGAAAGTATAATAGTATTTTCCAAGTCAGAAAAGGGTACTTTGGAAAGTACTAAGGTATTTGGCTAAAGTATTTTGGGCATTATAACGATACTTGTAGAATACATTTCTACCAAGGGGTAGTATTTTGACTAGCACAACTAGGCTAGGGGTTGCTCTCGGCTAGAGCCACTAGGCAAGTGGGGGCTCACTTGGCCTTGAGGGGAGAGGGGTGGTGTTTGGACGAGAACAAGGTTGAGGAGAGGAGGGATTTTCAAGACTTAGACAATTTTGGATGAAGAAGTTCATCAACTAAGGGGTATTTATAGGTCAAGTGAAGGCCAACCAATGGCCAAGATGAAGACAAGTGTGGTGCAGTGTAGGCTAGATTTAAGCCAAGTGCACCTTATCCATCTACCACAACAACTTGCACAAAATATCCTACCTAACCCCACTCACCAATTCGCCCAAATTGCCGTCCCACTCCATCCAATGTGAGGTGACACTTGTCACCCTCCCGTTGGTCCAAAATGTTTCGTCTCTCGGAAAAATCCGAAATTATAACGACATAGCCGGAAATTCCCTACGAAAGGCTGGAAAACGCGTTTAAAAACGACTCTAACCGTGTTGTGCACAAAAAGAATTCGCCAAGCCTAAAGAAGTTCGAATTTCTACGTCGTCCCCACGCATATACTGCGGAAATACGGTATAACATTCTCTCCTTAGAAACATTCGTCCGAATGTTCCTTCTCAAGGCGGATAACGATAAAGTTCTTCTAATAAGTTGCCAACGCCACAATGGCCACTAAACAACATATGCGCGCAAATACTTATATCGAGTCCACGAAAACACCTCTAACATCACAAACTTTTGTCACTTTGCGCGAGGTTCTAGTGTCACTCCGTGACCAACAAATGATGCCGATCGCATGCGATTCACGAGGTCTAAAATATACATCCTTCAGACCTTCTCCCTTTACAAGAAATGATCAGATCTATGCTCGCAATACATGCTCGCCTCTACCCTTACTCGTCGTACTCTTCTCGAACTCTTGAACTCTTTTAGCATCGTACCACACTTTGGTTTCCGAAACTTGGAGTCACTACCTCCCATCTTGGTCATCCTATTAGCCTCGATCTTCCTTAAGGCTATTCCGCCTTCACGATCTACTTACGGTCGAACGTATCCACGAACTCATACGATGGTCATCAAAACTTGGGCCTAGCACCGGTGACCTACCACCGGGACCACCCGAGTGACCCCACCTCATTCTGCCACGGGTTGACACACAACACGCCTCAACCCGACCCTCCGTCACGCCAACTCTCTTGCTTCTCGATCCGGAACAACCTTGCTAAATCACATCATGAAAGATACCACTTTCATTTACCCAACCTGAGACTTATCACACAATATTTTCTAGGCATAAAATGCACTCGACAAGGATCACTCGCAAAATCTTGTACTCGAGACTACTTACATCTAAGGTCTCAACGTAATATTCTAAGGTTAAATCATTTTCTCACCCCCTCAAAGCTTACCACTTTTTCCCAACGTGTTCCTAAATCACATTTTAGCACAAAGCTATCCGAACATAACACTTAACACATTAACATAACATCAAAACATACAAGCCTCTAGATGGTTGAGATATACCGGCTACCGCTCACTATAATCATAAGTCTACTGCGCAGGCGCATAATCGTAGGAAAGCGATGAACACGCCATCGATCCATTGCGCTGCGCCGCTACCTCTCCCTATAAGCAATCTCGTCACATGGCCCGACGGCCGCGAGTGAAACAAGCACCATAAAAGACGACATTCCGGATGATGTTTGCCACATCGTGCACACGGCAGGGACATGAATCCGTGGCTGCACTCACGTATACCGTGAACGAAGCCACGGAGCTCACTCAGCCCCGAATACCCGAGCGTCCCAAGGCGGGGACCACCTGTCTTGGTGGAGGTACATAACTAGATCGCTAGCGAGGCGGTCCGCCTCAAAGTTACCAAAGGACCTCGCTGCTCGCCTCTTCTGGCGATCTCGGTCATTCCGTCGACCTCTCCGTGCCTCACATCCTAGTCATGAGCTTGCATGCGGCAATGTCCATGCCCGGTGAAGAGCTACACCCGCACAAGCCTCGCCAAGTAATCGCCCGGTGGCGTAGCGGTACTCGTCCTTCATATCCGCTACTACGGCGGAACATACCGAGCTAATGAGTCGAACTCCACATTGTACTCTAACCGTGCCCGCCCCGCCTCAGCGTCAAAAACTGTCGGCCCGAGCCCTCTCATCTGTGGAGGCAAGAAATGTGCAAGAAATGCCTCGAGAACTCGCCCCAAACTGCTGGAAGTGCATGCTCTTCCCGACAACTCCGCGAATCAAACCAGCCAATCGCGAGATCACGCAAATGATGAACCCAATACCACCGACTGCCTCGAGGCTCTGATCACTTCATGATCCGTCAGAGTCGGATAAACTCGAGGGTCGTCCTCGCCTCGATCCATAGAACAACCGGAGGCTCTGACTCGGAAGTCACGTAGCCTCAAACCGCTCGCCGGGTGTACTACGGTGCTTCGGGCCGAATCGCGATCCACTATCTCATATTCGCCACGACCTCGCCGAATCGCCATCTCCTTGTACCTTATCTCGTCGGGCTCAGCGTGGGACCGAGGCTCAGTATCAGAGTCTCGCAGCCCATTGCTGCGCTCTAAACTCTTTGGTCTTTGGCGGCGTCGCGAAACCCGCCGGAAGGAATCTTGTCTCGTGCTTGGCCGCTCGCGCCTGCGTGCTCAGTATCTCACTAAGCCTCCTCGATTGCCTTGCCCGTACGGGCTCAGGTTTTACGCGAGGCATAAGCGTAAAGCAAAGGAATACGCCGAGGAGTCCAATTTATCACATGACTCTAAGGCACGATCTCGGAATGAGAAGGATGAAACCAATCCTAAATGTCCTGCAGCCTCACGATTATAGATGGTGCACAACACACCGATAATCAAGACTTACTAGACACGGTGCAGACACTTTCCGAGACTAATCGCTCACGATACCACTTTTGTCACGACCAACCCGGCCAGTGGATCGTGCCTTACCCCGCACCCTAGTGATACAACATCGAGAAAATCGTGAAATAAAAACATGAACATGAATAAGAGAAAAGATAAATAACAAAGCAACTTGAGCGATTGCCTTCATCAAATATACATAAATACCTAACATTTATCCTTTTTACAAACCCCACCACAATTAAGGCTATGGACCTCTAAGATTTTACAACCTCTATGACGGACAGTGGCCTCCGCCATACCACGAATGTATAAGCATCTCTGCACTCGTGGTAATATACCAAAAGATAAGCCTCGAAGGAACGGAGCTTTCCAATACGAAAGGTGATCCTAAAAGCGAGGATCGGCGGATGATGTACCTTTTACTTGCATGATGAGCGCAGAAGGAGGTCGATGACAACGTACCAAGTATGTGAAATCAGTAAAATCACGTAAATGAAATCATAATAGTCTATATAAAGCGGAGGCATGTATGATAACCAAACTCTGATCACAACATAGAAGCGATCATGCCAAGTCGGGAAGACGCCTAAAAGTCATCCTCATGCCCGTGGAACTCCTTCCTCATCGCTTGCCTAGGTACAAATCATGTGATCGTATAACGGATCTCGGCCCGTCTTATGGACCCAATATAGAAAGTGGAATACATTCCCGGTTCATCCCATGAACCGGTAGTCGAGTGGAACACATTCCCGGATGAACCGGTAGTCAAGTGAAATACATTCCCGGATGAACCGGTCCTCAAGTGAAATACATTCCCGGATGAACCGGTCCTCAAGTGAAATACATTCCGGATAACCGGTCTCAGTGAAATACATTCTGGATGAGCCGGTAATCAAGTGATATACATTCCGGATGACACATAGTCAAGTGATATACATTCCGGATGAACCGTAGTCGAGTAGAACACAATACTTACACAACAAGGCTATCACACGAACATGGTCAAGTTTCATAACAACAAGTATAAGCAAGTTACACACGACTCAAGGTACTTTCATTTTATATCAAAGTCCGGATTTTAACCTTAAAGTACTACGTCCGTTAAATTCCTTTTAAGATCCATTTCTTTTACAAAGGTCACCGATACAGTAGTATAAAAATAGAGTGACTAACATTGTTAAGTAAACCAAAATGCTTTCCTTTGTAAAATCAAGTAACAACCTTATTTTCCAAGCGTTCAAGTTTGCCTAATTTGAATGCTCAAGTTTCTCATTTTAGAAAAAGGTTTAGTAGTTCATAGTTTTAGTCCTTTAAAACATAATTCTCCTTTAAACGATTTGAGAAACCTATGTCTTAAAATTGAGTAGGCTATTCTTGTTTATAATCAATCTTATTAAGCAGCCATGATCTAGGAAATGTAATATCATTTTGTCTCATCTTAGCTTCTATGCAGATGGAGGTTTCTACTGGTTTTAATAATACTTCTTTAGTCAATACATTTTCCTTTTATTAACGCTCGCAGATGGTTTGTCGATACACATTCTCATTTCCAAATCGATCAAAACATTCTTAAGCGTTATACCTAACTTCCCATAAAGCTAATAACTCTTAAGCTTTCAAAACCCAAGTAATACTCATTCTTTCAAAGCGATTCATAAATCTTTTGAAATGCTTAGTTCTTTATTAACACATATCAAGCGGCTATTATTCAAATCGCTTACCTTTTAAAACCACAAAGTATGTGCTTATCCACATAAAGCTATTATAACCAACTTCCCGTAAAGTCGTTATAACACTTTATGTTTTACATCAATCAAATACATTTAGCACGTATGCGTCTACCGTACTACATAGTTCACACATATCATGCTAGAAGAGATAGGAAGAGGTTCACATACCGCGACGATTATCGACTAATAGCAAAACGCTCCAAGTACCTCAAACCGCCGGCGACACTCTGCATCAAGCGGATCACTCCACACGCGATTTCAACCTATAGAGGCCATAGCGCCTATTAATACCTTTAGATCGGCGTAGAATATTCTGAAAATTCAAGCGGACCTCCCCGCAGCGTAAATCTCCTCCTCAATCGAGGTAGGCTACCAAGCCAACGAGTGGTTAACACGCCTGGCGGGCGTGTACAATTCTACTACACAAAGAATGCTATGAAGTCTCTTTATGTCTGACCCTATGTAATTACGGTTCTCTTATTAAATTGAGCTTAAGTCGCAAGACATTGCCGTAAGTATTATTCGAGCTTAAGTCAAAAGACATTGCCGCATAATTATAATGTTGATTCTATATATAGTATACTTCAACTATATATTCCTACAACATATAATTTCCAATTACAAATGTAAGGTCAAGAATGTTTACCTCGATAAGCCCAAAATTATCCGAGTTTATATGTAGTTCTGAACAAGGTTTAGCTCACTACTCGTGCGCTCAAAGCGCTCCAAGAAACCACTTAGAAGTGTCTACACAACTTCTACTTAATACTAACCACGGGTGAAGATTTTCCTTAGGGTTTCGTTTAGTGGCTAAAGGAAAGTATAATGTATTTTCAAGGCTTCGTAAAAGTACTTTGGAAAGTACTACAAGGTATTTGGCTAAAGTATTTTGGGCATTATAACGATACTTGTAGAATACATTTCTACCAAGGGGTAGTATTTTGACTAGCACATTAGGCTAGGGGGTTGCTCAGAGCCACTCGTCAAGGGGGCTCGTGAGGGCCTTCAAGGGGAGAGGGGTGGTGTTTGGACGGGAACAAGGTTGAGGGAGAGGAGGGATTTTCAAGACTTAGACAATTTTTGGATGAAGAAGTTCATCAACTAAGGGGGTATTTATAGGTCAAGTGAAGGCAACCAATGGCCAAGATGAAGACAAGTGTGGTGCAAGTGTAGGGCTAGATTTAAGCCAAGTGCACCTTATCCATCTACCATGACAACTTGCACGAAATATCTACCTAACCCATCACCAATTCGTCCAAATTGCCGTCCACTCCATCCAATGTGAGGTGACACTTGTCACCCTCCCGTTGGTCCAAAATGTTTCGTCTCTCGGAAAAATCCGCAAAAATTATAAACGACATAGCCGGAAATTCCCCTACGAAAGCTGTGAAAACGTTTCGTCGAAAAACGACTCTAACCGGGTGTTGTGCACAAAAAGAATTCGGCCAAGCCTAAAGAAGTTCAAAAATTTCTACGTACGTCCCCCACGTACATACTCTGGAAATACGGGGTATAACAAGTACTTTGGGGCTAAAAACCCGAACTTGTTATCATAATGTAGAAAGTACCTTGCGTGAGTAACTTGATTGTATTGATTTGTGATAGTCTTGTAATACTTTCTTGTTGACTTGATAAGTAAGCTTGTTAGGGTGCTACGTGAATTAGTATCTTGTGATGTTTGTGTAAAGGGGTTTTCCCTTGTTGTGCTTAGGTTGTATAAACGATAAAGCGGTTATGATGATATCATATCACTCTCGTGACTCGGGTTAAGCCCTCCGTCGCGGGAGTAGACTCGGGCGGGTCGTTGGACCTATGATTCGAGAATACCTTATGCAGTCTATATGGCCTATCGGGCTGCAGGAGTTCAGTTAGTATCGGCCCTTGTGGTCATGCGGTGCCCGTGGCCGTGCGGACGGCGAGTCAGGACGGCTTAGGGAGTAGCTACCCTCGATGCGGGGTTATACCTCATGCGGGCCTATGAGATTGGCCCTATGCGGGCTCTGGGAAGTTCCGGCTGAACACGCATTGGATACTGCGGGCGAGTGGCGGCTTTGATCATGTGATGATGCAGAGCGGATCTCGTGTCTGATTTACGACCTTGTTTATCACGTGGGTTTTAGTAGTCGGCTATGCCTTCATACTTACCCGTGCGGTTTTATGATGACTTTGAGGCGTGAGTCCCGACTTGACATGGCCTTGTATCTGTAGTTTTGGTTATCATACATATCTCGCACTTTATATAGACTACTATGATTTCATTTCTGATTATTTTCGATTTCACATACTTGGTACTTGTTATGTGGCCTCCTTGAA
>JAQGDG010000625.1:0-90916 GCA_029844215.1 Przewalskia tangutica
TCCTAGATAAAAGTCATACCGAAAGCAAGGTTTCACTCTCCTAAGTCACAAGTGCGCTCCTAAGAGCTCCAAGAAACCTTGTAAGTTCTTCACAACTTCTACTAAGGACTCATGGATCTGGGCTAGTAATCTGGGCATTATAACAATGACTAAGGCAATCTTTTCTACCAATGAGTGGGTAGCTTTTCTGGCTAGGCTAGCTTTATGAGTGGGGTTGTTCTGCTAGGCTTCAAAAGGAGTGTGTGTTTGGACCTAAAAACAACAAGATGAGTAGGAGGGATTAGACTTAGGACAGATCGCTTCAATTTAGGGACTTAAATAACTCTTCAACAAGCGGGTATTTATAAGTCAAGACACGCCAACCAATGGCCAAGATTACGCCAAGTGCAAGGCAAAGCAGGTGGGGTGAGGATTTAGGCAGTTGTTCCTCGCCAACTTGCACACAAAAATATCCCTACCAACTCCAAGACAAAATAAGCGCAACCCAATTCTTATCAGTTGCCACACGACATCTGACTTCCAACGAGAGGTGTGACATGTTGTCGCCTCATTGTCCAGACGCGCCTCTCGGAAAAACTCCAGCAAAATTAGAAATGACATAATGCGAATTTATCCTACGCGAATGTCAGTAAAACGCTTCATTTAAAACGACTCTAAACGCAAAGCGCCAGTGGTACAAAGCGTGAATCTCGCCTGCCAACTAGTGTGTGGGGTGACACTGCACGCCTCCTACTCATCCAAAATATTTCATCTTCCTAAAATATCCACAATGCCAAAATCTCAAAAACAAAGCGTCTGGCTCTAATAAAATCAGGCAGAATTTTCTCCCGTGGCCCCACGTGACCATTTCAAAATAAAATTCCATAATTCTACTAATATTCCAAGAAGTCTGAATACTAAATCTGGGGAATCCAACCCCATTAACTTAACCTTTTCCTTCACAAAACCTAAACTTTTCCAGTGGAAAATCACTCTCTTCTTCCATTCCACTTTCACTGTCGCATTCTCGCACGTGACGCCCTCGCAGATACATACCCTGAACTACGGGTATAACATTCTCTCTTCCTGTAAACATTCGCCTCCGACCATCGTTCCTTCTAAGTCTCAAAATCTAACAGCGCCAGATAGTCCTTACCGCTTATACTTACTGAACATCCACGCCACACTGCCACAACACAACCACAAGCATTAGCATACTTATCTCCAAGTCCACGACATGAAATCACCTCTATCACGTAAAGTCTCCTACCAGAGGTCTAAAAAGATACTCCTTCGCACCTACTCTTTACAAACGAATCGATCACACCTATGCCTGTAATACATGCCCGCTCTTTTCATACCATCACTTTACCTTTACTGCCGCACTTTCTCGCATTAACTGAACTCTTCCTTATCACTTACCATGTTTCCGCATCGCTCTCACCCACTGAGCCGCCAATAACCTCTTCTCCGATAAGCTCCACCCTATCCACGCCCCGTCAACAAGTACGAACTAACCGGTTCTCTGCACCTTGCTTACATCGAATCAATCGATCTATAATCTTACACTAGTTCTTATAAAAGTTGCTCCAAACTACGACACCCTTTAATACCTAAACGGGCAGCTAAGTAATATATACTCAACAGCAGAGTAAGAGTCCTTGCCTACCCTTCAAATCCAACCACTTCGCCCGAGCGTGAACGCGACACCGAGATTCACCCGAAGTTCCTAACCTTGCCTGCAATCCTCTTCCATAAAAGAAACAGTCGTGAATTGCACTCGACTCCTCTGCACACCTATAAGCGGTTGCATGCCGTAGCACTCCGCACTTCTTACAACCTTCTTGAAATAATCATCTCGCAACTTCCAGCTACCGGCACACCCGCATTGACTAATCCGTGTGATAAGACGGCCTAATTTCATCGCCCGACCATCGATCGAACGATCCACTTAACCTTCCTGCATAATGGTTAAATTAAAACTCCGGGCCTAACACCCTCGCGACCCTAACACAAAGCGAGACCACCTACAACCTGGAATTCTTATCACTCAAACAGTATGCTGGTCGACTCCGCCGCAAGAACACGGCCTCAACCCGACCCGGGCAACGCCGTTGCAAAACACTAGCTCCACTTTTGTCATTTTAACGCTGAGTCCCACTCCGAGGACCTAAACAAATGGTACCGGCTGTCATGCGATCCCACACACAATGGACGCTGCTTATACGGAGCCACGGCTTGCCGGCCCTGTTTCCCGCGGCAGCAGGCTCGCCTCTTATACGCTCACTCCGAAGGAACAATCTCACTAATCACGCTACTTTAAATCCCAGCGGGCCTTCTAAGATCAACTCACCCTCATTCATTTCACAACATTCAGTGGATTCATCCCATAAAAATATCTCACGTAAAAATTCATGACCTCGATAAGTGGTCAAACACGAAATAATTCCTTTTACCAAAGACGGCCTCGCCAAGTGTCTCTACGTATAATATTCTAAGGCCCTACTTTCTCTATCACCTAATCTTACCCTAAGCTAACTAAAAATAATTCTAATCACACTAACACTCATGCTAATTCGAAACAATACTTAAAATATCTCATCTTACTACACATATAAATCTCTAGTGGTTAAGGATGGTACCAGATTTACGCTGTGACTTCTAGGTCGTTTCAGACCAAACCCGCTCTGTCATGCGATACCGGAAGGTGATGAACTATCCATCGATCCCAGTTGCGCTCGAGTCCCTACATCCCCGCCAACTCGTCGACAATTTCTCTCGCAAATGGCTCCCGCTGGCCGCGAAACATAACATTGTGTCGACGCTAAGACGCACGACACTCCCCTACGCATTTATTATCGACCACAACGGCCACACCGAAAGGGGTGGCCCCTCCAAGCTAACACCCCTCCTCTCCGAACCACCGTGCATCCACAATCGTCTAGTAGGCCGAGTCTCTCCTACTGCATCCTTCCTCATAGAACATTCTCGCCATACGCTGTGCCCGACGGTGGTTCGATTTACTGCAAGAAAAACAAGCACCGCAGAAAAGACGACACTTCCCGATTGACGCTTGCTAATCGCGGAACACCGAGAGGGAAAAATCAACCCCAAAGTGGAGTGGCATCGTGAGATCGGGCGGAGGCGCACGTTTAATCTGACGCTGAGGCGCTTGCCTAGAGCTTACCAAATGATCCCGCCAATCGGCTCTTCGGGCCGATCTCGACATTCGCCGATCTCTATATCTCTCACCACGCATACGATCCTCGAACGTGTAGTTCCGGCTCGCCTCGATCAAGAGATATCACAACCCTTCTTAGATAAGCATCATCCTGGTATACGTACATAAAATACTCCCTCGCCGCCAAATCCCTCGCTAGCAATAAACAGCGCCGCCTCTTCCAATCCATATTTTCGCTTCCAAGTCGCGAATCAAGGTCCAGATGTCATGGCCGCAGAGGGAATCGCCGCCAGGCTAAACTCTTCACGGGCGACGCCTCAAAACTCCTCGCATGAAGCATCACCCTCTGTGATGATCGACCGCGCCTTCTAACTCTCTCGTTGAACACCACTCGCAGCCTTTCCTACCGCTTGCCCTTCCGCCCGAAGTTCGGGCGCGAGGCATCACCGTAAATAAAGGAATACGTTAGAGGGGTCCAACTTATAACACTCTAAAGCACGATCTCGTAGTGAGAAGAATGGAAACCAATCCTAAATATCCTATAGCCTCCTGATTATCATGGCGTAAATACAATCGATAATCAAGACTCTACTAGATACGTCCAGACACTTTTCCGAGGATTAATCGCCTGATATAACTTTTTGTCACGACTTGCCCGGCCCGTGGATCGTGCCTTACCCGCAATCAAGTAGTCATACATCGTGAGAAATCAGCGGAAAATAAACAACCACAATATGAAACAAGATAAATAAGACACGCTCTGGGAAAAGTCGCTTCTCGCATATATGTATATAAGTACCCCCAAATGAAAAGCTATATCCTAACCTTACAACAGTCTACATGCACTTCTAAGAGTTTAAAATAACAATGGGGACAGTGCCCCGCCATACTTCGAATACAAATATCTACAAATGGCAGGACCATACCAAAATGCTAAGCTTCCAGAGAAACGAGCTTTCCCAATAAACGATCCTAAGAACGGGGATCAACAGTAGAGTACCTTTACCGCAGATGAACGCAGCCTCAAGGAGGTCAAGACAACGTACCAAGTATGTGAAACTGAAAATACAGAATGAAATCATAGTAGTCTATATAAAACAGAGACACTGCATTTATAACCAAAACTACGCTCACAATAAATAAACAAGATGTCAAGTCGTGACTCCACGCTCAAAGTCATCATAAAACCGTGACGGGTAAGTACGAGGGCATAGCCGACTACTAAAAACCCTGCATAACAAGGACGTAAATCAGATTACGAGATCTGTTTGCACCGCCACATGATCAAAGCCGCCACTCGCCCGCAAAGATCTAATGCGCGCCAGCCCTCGAACTTTCCGAGCCCGCACGGCCACTCCAATGGCCCGCATGCAGGTATTCCCGCATCGAGGGTAGCTACTCCCCGCAGCGCCCCGACTCGCCGTCCGCATGGCCACAAGACCGCATGACCACAAGGGCCGATACTAACTCGAACTCCCGTAGTTCGCGATAGGCCATACTGCACTGCATAAGGTATTCTCGAATCATGTGTCACTGTACCTCGCCCGAGTCTACTCCCGTGACGGAGGGCGCTTTAACCCCGGAATCATGAGTGATATAATATCAACATGACAGCTTTATCGTTAAACAACCTAAGCACAATAAGGAAAACCTCTACACAAACATCACAAGATACCAACTCACGAGATCCTAACACATGTTTACTTATCAAGTCAATGAGTATTACAAGACTATCACAAATCAATACAATCAAGTTATTCACACAAGGTACTTTCTACATTATGCTAACAAGTTCGGTTTTTAGCCCCCAAAGTACTTTATGTATTACTCTTTAAAAGATCCGCTTTCTTTCACAAAAGTCACACAATACCCGTAGTATAAAAGATAAAGTGATTATCTTTTCAAGTAAATCAAAACATTTCTCATTTGTAAAATCAAGTAACAACATTCTTTTCCCAACGCTTAAGTTTGCCTAATTTCAATTACTCAAGTTTCATTTTAAAGGTTTCGTAGTTCATAGCTTTAACTTTAAAACAATTTGAGAAACATATACCCTAAGTGTAGTAGGTTATTATTATTCGTGAATAATCTTATTACAAAGCACCATTTACCTAGTAAATGTAATATCATTTTGTCTCATCTAGCTCCTATGCAGATGGAAGTTTCACCGGTTTTAATAATACTTTATTAGTCACAATATTTCCCTTTATTAGCGTCACATGGTTTGTTCGACATTTATTCTCGACGTAAAACATTATTCCTTTTGAAAACCAAAATACTATTTACTCACGAACGAGGTTTCACACTTTTAACAAAATTCATATTAGTATAATAAGTCAAGTCTCTTATTTCCTTAAATCAATAAATCGTTTTTTTATCACTCTTGCCGTTATACCTAACTTCCCATAAAGCTAGTATAACTCTTAAGCTTTTAAAACCAAGTGTTACTCTTATTTCAAAAAAAGGTTTCTTAATTCTTTTGAACTTCTTCAGATTCTTTTATTCGTGCTTAAGTCAAGACATCATTGTAAGTATTATTCAGCTTAAGTCCAAGACATTGCCGTAATTATTATTCAGCTTAAGTCCAAGACATTGCCGTAATTATTATTCGCTTAACACACGCACGCCTACCGCATTTCATATACATATTCTTTAAAATATCATGCTCAAGAGGATAGGAAGAATCACATACCTTCTCGCGAAATCCACCGCCAAGTCAATATGTCGCAGCAGAATCGACCTATAACAATCAAATACGCCTATCAACGCCCGTGATCAGATCGCATAAAGCTCCAAGCAGTAGGTTCGTTATTCTACGGACATTCGGGCAAGACTTCCTACCCGCGAGCTACTCAAGTCATCAGAAAACAATGCATGTAAGTACGCTTCTATTATTCATCTTTTAAACCTTCTAACGTGATAATAGCTCAATTCTATTATTTAATATCCTTCTAAGTATTTAATACTACTCCTATACTTCTACAAGATATATATTCTAATTACAAAAGCGAGGATAAGGTTATTTACCTCTGTAAGCCCAATAATATCCTAGATAAAAGTCGCTACCGAGCAAGGTTTAGATCCTAAGCTGTGCGCTCCAGAGCTCTAAGAAAACCTTGAAGTTCTTCACAACTTCTACTAAGGACTCATGGATTCTGGGCTAGGGTAATTTGGGCATTATAACAATACTGTAGGCAACTTTTCTACCGGGAGGGGGTAGAGCTTTGGCTATGATAGCTTTAGTAGGGGGTTGCTCTCGCCAGTGGCTTCAAAAGTGGAGGGTGTGTTTGGACGAAACAACAAGAGGGAGAGGAGGATTTGAGACTTAGATAGATTGCTCAATTTAGATTTAAATAACTCTTCAACAAGGTATTTATAGGTCAAGATACGGCCAACCAATGGCCAAGATTATGCCAAGTGCAAGGCAAGTGCAGGGTGAGGATTTAGGCAAGTCCTTGGCCAACTTGCACACAAAATATCCTACCAACTCCAAGACAAAATAAGCCAACCTAATCGCCCTATTGCCGCTACGACATCCACTCAACGGGAGTGACAAGTGTCGCCTCTCGTTGGTCCAACGTGTTGCGTCTCTAAAAATCCGCAAAATTAGAAATGACATAGCCTAATTTATCCTACGCGAAGTCAGGTAAACGTCATTTAAAAACGACTCTAAACGCAAAGGCCGCTGCATGTGCCGAATTGGCCCAAGCCAACTAGGTGACACGGTCTCCTCCTAATCGCCCAAAATATTTCATCTTCCAAAATATCCACAATAGCCAAAATCTCAAAACATAATGGGCCCTACAAACTGTAGAATTTTCTCCCGGCCCCACGTGACCATTTCCGAAAAATAAAATTCCATAATTCTCTAATATTCCAAGAAGCCCGATACCAAACTGGAATCCAATTTCCATTAACTAACCTTTTTCCTTCACAAAACCGAACTTTTCCGTGGAAAAATCACCTCTTCTTCCATTCCACTTAACGTCAGATTCTCGCACGCACGCCCTCGCATACATACCCCGAACTACTGGTATAACATTAAAAGAGATAAATGACATGATTTAAAGAGAAGTAACTTGTGTTAAAGGTACGAGTTACTTGAGATTTAAAAGCAGAAGAAACTTGATTTCTAAATACAAGAGACTCAAGTATTTTGAAAGTTAAGAAACTTGATTTGTAAGATGTGATACTTGGTTTTAAAAGTGTAAGTCTCTTGGATATAAAAAGGAATGAATTGGTCTAAAATCATAAAGTATTATAACGCTACGGGAAGTTGGTTATAACGGCTTTACGGAAGGTTAAGAAAGTCGTTTATTTTGATTAACGGGCATAAGTTGCCTATATTGTGAAAATTTGAAGTTACTTGGTTTCAAGCTTTGAAATGAGTTTCTAAAAGTGTAGTAACTTACTTTGAAAATAGACACGCCTTGATACTACGTGTTAGTATCTTGGTATTACATAAAAAGGAGTCTTTGAAAGAATGACGCACGTAGACGCTGGTTTGTCATAAGAGAAAATTATTCTATTTGTGCTTCGATAGTACTTTGGCTTGTTAAACGAGAATTATTCTATTTGTGCCTTGATAGTACTTTGGCTTGTTAAACGAATTATTCTATTTGTGCCTGATAGTACTTTGGCTTGTTAAACGAGAATTATTCTATTCAGGCTCGATAGTACTTCTTGCTTCAATAAGTATTTCTCTTGGTTTATGTAAAAGAAGGCATGGTAATTGTCTTGATTTATGTAAAAATAAGGCATGGTATTGTCTTGGTTTATGTAAAAGTTAAGACATGGTAATTGTCTTGGTTTGTGTAAAGGCATGGTATTGTCTTGGTTTATGTAAAAAGGAAAGGTACGGTATTGTCTTCGCTTACTTGCATACTGGTTGCTCATATAGAAATTGCAAGTGTCATATTTCCACATCTCCGCGCCCCTCCATAAAGGGCCGCAACTTGTTTCAAGGATACTACGGGTTAGCTCTCTACGGGTGAGTGGTACACACTCACGACGGCCCAGATTTGACTCCATGTTAAATTCTGATATATATAAGCAACTTGTTTCAAGGATACCACGGGTTAGCCCCGCCAGCGAGTGGTAATCGTTACACCTCGTAAGTCCGTGACATGTTTAAGAGAATGTACGTAAGGAACACAAGACTTGAAATTGGCACGAAAGAAGAATTGTTTTTCTCCGACGAAAATCTTCCGAACGCTTGAATGAAATGTTCGCTGAGGAGAATCGATTCTCAAAATGCATTAATCGAGGATTATGGAATGTATTATCATTATGGAAATTTATTTTTACTGATTTGGTCACTGGGCCCACCCGAGGAATTTTACATTTTGTGGGGCCCACGAGGGTTACTAATTTTACGGACGAACAGAGGGCGACACGTGGCACCTCCCACAATGGTCTCGACGAAAATTGCAGTGGTGAAACGGTCATTTGACCAATGTATGATGACCAAGTCTTGCTAAACAAAGAGCTTGATATTGTTGACTAAGTCCAAGTGGCCACTGCTCGATCTCTTCCTCCAAACTTAACAAGTTGTTATAATCTGCACCTCCAACGTATTATATAAAGAACACTAGTAGCAAGACTTGTCTTCCAACACTTAGAAAAAAATTAGAGAACTTGAGCAACATTGAGGAGCACTCGGCTTTAAGGCCATTTCCACACAAAAAATTTCCAATTTTTGTCCATAATTCACAAGACTTTAAACCAAGGTTCCTAGGGGTATTGGAAGGATATCTCAATAGAAAGATTTTAAAAACGATGTTTTCACGTTAGTCGCAAGGCAAAACCCTAAGGTGTTCTTCAACTTTGAAGATGGAACTTGAAGAGGAGTTCTTCATGAGCTTCTAAGGAGTGCTTGGAGCGGATTGGAACATAAGAAAAGGAGCTAAGAATTGCTAAGGAGCGACTTTGAATCTTTGAAATTTTAAGGCTTGTAAAGGTATAAATCTTGTCGCTTTAGCAATTAAAGATTACTTATCATCAGAAGTTATGGATATTAGCAAGCATGAGGTATTTAGTATGAAGTTTGATAAGTTGTATCGCTATTGGAACCCTAATCAAAACTAGTATGTTTAACCCTTAAGATTACAATTCAAGTTGATTATTAGTTTAAGTCGCCACATGTTATATAAAGAAGGAATTATAGTCATTAAGTTGTTTATGACTATATAACATGTTAGACCTAAGAATTTGATTAAAAGAATTGGAAAAGGACTTTGTGTTGTTATATATGTTTAGCCGAGAATGGCTTTAAATATGGAACTAGTTTCAGATCAATTGTGGCGGAATTTTACACATCCCGTTGTGGTAATCCTCATTGTTAACTACATTGTCGAGCCTTAAATGGCGTGTCCGGGTTATTGAATTCGCCTTGAAAAAGGTGGCAAAGTATGTAGAAACAAAGGAAGTGTCGTCCGATTTTCCGTAGAATTTAGTGACTTTGCACTTAGAATATTCTACGCACGGTTTGAGGTTAACGGACGATATGGCCATTATAGTTGAAGTACTAAGTATAGCATATTCTACCAAGGATGGAATAGCTATCAAGGTTCAAGTACTTTTGAGCATTTTGCTATTTGTCGATAATCGCCGCGAGGTATGTGAACCTCTTCCTTCCTTTGGCATGATTCTATGTATGGAATATACACGTGGTATTATTTCATGTTCCCTTCTACCTTAGAAGTTAAGAGGTATGTATGCGATTTACTCTACGTAAAGGTTATGTCTAAGTTATCCTAAGTTCTTACCAAGTCTTGGCTGGGACGCTGGTAAGAGTTGTTAGAGGTATTTGGAGCCAAGTTGGCTTGGCTAATTTACAACACGTAATGAGAATAAGTATCGAACAAGCCATTGCAATGCTAATAAAGGAAAATGTAATGACAATTGATTATATTAAAACGAGTAGAATTCTCCATCCGCATAGAAACTAAGATAAGACAAAAATTGTATTAAATTTTCTAGATCACGGTTGCTTTAATAAGATCGTTATAATTGTCACGACCGAACTCTGCTCACATGACCTGCCCTACCCGCACCCTTACAGTATACATCGAGAAAATCAGCGAACATACATGAAACTTTAAAAATAAACAAATGTATAAATAACAAAGTTAGCCGACAGGCTACCTTCCCGACATAATATATACAACCAAGCAGCTTGCCTTTCCTTTACAAACCGACTCCACAATATATGACTACAGCACTTAAGAGTTTTTAACATAACAATCGTGGATGGACAGGCCCGCCATACCTCAATAATACACGAATCTACCACTCAGTGGAAAACTGCATCAACGGATAAGCCTCCGAGTAAATGGAGCTTTTTCCCAAAGATCGAACCGAGATCCTAAGAGCAAGGATCACCAACCTGGTACCTAAACTCAGCGGCATGAACGCACTCCCGGGGGTCAAGACAACAAATTTAATATGGAATGTAAATAACGCATAAGAAACAAATCATAATCATAAAGAATGACAAGGACAAGTATAAAAATACATACCTGCATCCCGCCGTGTCATTACCACTTATGAACTTAATTTCACATCAATATCTTTTCCCATTTTCCATAAAGGTTATAGCCACATTCTTACGCATATGATTAGGAAAATCATTAAGTTCATTTCAGATAACCTACTTATCTTTCATATACGATAATCCGCCCTTAAAGCGAGGGCACATTTACTACCCGCCCAACTGACGCGATTAAGTCACACTAATATCGCGTGTACAATCGAGACACGTATGATAACTCAATTAAAGATAATCGCGGCCTTACTAACAATGAGAGTAAATAGGGGTATACTTACAATATAAAGTAGGAAAAGCTCACGATCAAAGCAGGACCATCCGCCCGCAGTATCATTAAGAAATCCTATTCCCGGGACTATTTCACCCGCATAGATCGCGTGGACCCGCATGAGGCATTCCTCGCGTGGGACTATTTCACCCGCATAAGCCCTTACGGACTCGCATGAGGTATTCCTCGCATGGGACTATTTCACCCGCATAAGCCCTTACGGACTCGCATGAGGTATTCCTCGCATGGGACTATTTCACTCGCATGAGGTATTCCTCGCATAGGCTGGACCCGCCCGCATGGGACTATTTCACCCGCATAAGCCCTACGGACTCGCATGAGGTATTCCTCGCATCGTGGGTAGCAAATCCACGGAAATATGCAATGCCACAAACCCGGGGAATGACCCCGCAACTAATAATATACCACTAGCACAAATTCGGCTAGCACACATATCATAAGCACTACCGGCTTATCATACAATATATAAGCAAGTTAAGAAAACCCCTAACTTCTTACTATTCTTGTTCATATACACTCTCATTTTAGTTTACCTAAGGCACTAACATGTCTTTTTATAAAAAAATCCGGGAATTTAACCCAAGTACTACAATTAATGGAAGCATACCCGTGGAATCCCACATCACCGCTTGTGATGTCCAAGTACTTACAACAAGACAAATTCTTCTCCCACCGAGAGTAATGGCAACGTAATAAAACATAATACTTGCACTCAAAGGCTATCACCAGCACACATAGGCTAATTCTCAATTAACAAGCCAAAGTACTTATCAAGGCACAAATAGAATAATTCTCATTTAACAAGCCAAAGTACTACGTGACGATATCTCTTTCAAAAGACTCTTTCCAAATAAAACTTCCCGATACTAACCACCGTAGTATCAAGTCCTATCCACCATTTCAAGACAAGTCACAATACCTTTTAGAAATACAATTACCGGCTTCTAAATCAAGTGACTTTATTAACGACCTTAAGCAATCGTACCTTTAAAACAATTTGCCCTTCCTTAACACAAGTTAATTCTTTTATTACTTTAGAGAAAACCATTCTCTTAACCTTCCATAAAAGCCGTTATAACCAACTTCCCATAAAGCCGTTATAACCCTTTTACGGTTTAGACCAATACGCTCCTTTTATAACCAAGAGACTTCTACTTTTTGAAACCAAGTATTATATACTTTCTAATCAATTCTCATAACTTTCAAAAATACAATTAGTCTCTTAACCTTTATGAAGCAAGTTGACTCATTTTATTATAAAATCTTAGGCAATTGATGCCTTAAAACAAGTTGCCTTTTCACTAAAATCAAGTCATTTATCTTTCCATAAAGCAAATATAACTAACTTCCCATAAAGCCGCTATATTCACTTTATACCTTAGCCAAAAACAATTTCCTATCCAAGTGGACTTATACGCTTAAAACTAACAAGTATCACATACTTTAAAACTCCTCAAGTCCCTTAACTTTAATAAAACTTAAGACATCCCTTATACTTTCAAAGAAGTGAGTAAATCTCCAACTCACCCGACTGATATTCCCAAACTAGTAAAGGATATCAAGGTGTCAGACGCTCACCGCATTACATACACGCAACTAGTCATGCTCAAAGATAGGAAAAGTTCTACATAGAGTAGATCACACAACTACCTCTTAACTTCCAAGAGTAACAGAAACATGAAATGATACCATTGTATATTCCATACATAGAATCATGCCAAAGGAAGGAAGAGGTTCACATACCGCGATGATGATTTCGATTAAGAGCAAAATGCTCCAAAGTACTTCAACCTCGAGCTATTCCATTCTTCAAGAGGATACGCTATACTTAGTACTTCAACCTATAATGGTCACATACGTCCATTAACCTCTTATTTCAAATGTAGAATATTCTAAGTGCTAAGTCACTAAATTCTACGGAAAATCTGGACAAAGACCTCCTTTGTTTCTACTTACTTTGTCACCTTTTCAAGGTCAAATACAATAACCAAAAAGCCCCAATTGGCTCACAACAATATGTATGTAGTCCAATACAAATGAATAACTAAACAGCCCCAATCGCTCACAACAACATGTAAGGTAGTCCAATACAAATGAATAACAAACTAAAAGTCCAAATTCGCCACCTTGAGTTCAACCATACCAATTCTTATCCAATTTATTTCAATCCAAATTGGTAGCATAACATGATATCAAGTCGCATTTGATTATAATAACCATAATCTTAAGTAAGTAACATGCGACGATTTCTAATAAACGACCAATTAATAATCCAATTTTCTGGCTTGCACAACATTTCAGATTAAGCTACAAGCAATCCATAATACTTATAAACTTCAACATACCAACTTCATGCTATCAACATGTAAAGCTAATAACAACAATATAAATATATAATCTCAGAACACCTTAAAAGACAAGATTATACCTTAACGATCCTTAATCCAAATTCCAACCAAGTCGCCTTAGTAGTTTAGAGCCTCTCCGTGACACTTCAATCCGCTTGTTGAGACCCTTAGAACCCTACCAACAACTTTCCTTCAAACTTCCAATCCAAAACCTAGAAAGCCACTAGGTTTTCACTTTCATGACTAATACGAAAAACTCTCTTTTTCCGGGATTTTTCTATCGAGATATACTTACTATACCCTCAAGAACCTTGGTTTAAAGCGTGGAGCTTATCGACAAGAAACACAAATTTTTCTCCTTGAAGGACCCCTAACCCGAGAGCAACTATGTTGTTCTTCCAATTTTTTGTAAAATTTTCTAAGTTGTTTAAGCTTGTCTACTACTACTAGTATTATAGAGTGCAATGTTGGGTCAAGATGCAAACAATTGGGTGGTTGGGATGATCTCTTATAAAATATCAAGACTAGCTGACCTTTGACTTTGGTCAAGAAACTCAAGCTCATTAATTGAAGACTTCATCTTAAGACTACGGTCAATGACCATTTTGGCCATGCCTATTTTCGCCCAAGGCATCTATAAGGGGGTGACAAGTGTCGCCTCCCATTCGTCACAATATTACGCTCCAAAATTCCATAATTCGATAAATATTTACAAGTCTCAATTTAACACTCATGAAGTTCTTACGCACGCTCTACCACATGTCCCGTAACTACGGGTGTAACATTCTTCCCCTTAGAAACATTCGCCCTCGAATGTTCTTTCGAGTACACCGATTAACGCGCGACATAGTCTCCTTATACTACACCCTTCTTACAACATACGCCACCCATGGCCACATAACAATATTTATTCTAAGTTGTCAACCTCGCACTCACGGCCAACTAGCCCATACTTATAATGACCTCAAAGTCCGCCATAATCCTCTCTATTAGGTCTACTAGTGGTCCGACGATCAGATCATCACCGGAAAACCTCATATCCCCGTCAACTACCACCCTACACACTCACGCGAGTTACCTCGAAAGCGTTCTACGGATTCAGCTCTATTCCTTTACACTTGGTTGTTATCTTTCTTACTGGTCGCACTCTTTCCGGACTTCCAACTCACACTAGTATACATAACTTCCATACCGATGTTGGCCTCCAATCTTTGGAGTCACTCTATAAAACAATATAAGGCCATTTCCGGTTTTTCACGACCTGGTTCCGGTGGACCGCGACCACCAACCCGTAAACAATTAACTAGCCTCGCCTTGCACTCGGACTGCCACGCAGGAACTACTACCAACCGATCCCACTCCATTCCAGCGCCGGGAGACCCGCAACAGTCCTCAACCACTCGGCCGCACTTAACTCTTATCCGTCCGACTTAAAATCTTATCGCGAGAAAGCCTTATATACCTAAGGTCTCGGCAGTAATCAATATTCTTAGGCTCGCAATTTCCATGCTCCAAGCCTACCTTAACAGTCCCCCTAGTAAACGGGTACAAAAACTTCTCATAATACCATAATCCTGTTGTCTCGATCACAACAACCACTGCTTACTCTATACAGACTTCATCCGTACAATTTTCTTAAGCCTACCACGCAGCTTAACTGCTTACATGACATTCTGTTAGTTCCTTAACATGGCTTCTGGCGGTTCACCACCCTATCGCATAAATTTCATCCTTTCCCAATTATCTCAAATAAAACACAAAACCTTGGTGAAAATTCAATAAATATTCCATACCTTCCTTGATCTAGTTAGTCTTTACCAATTCCCGTAATCTAAAATCATTCTAGGCAACACGCGCCCGACTTTGTACATAACTCCGTATAGACGATATCACAATACCAACTATACTACAATCATTACCAACCCGATACGCAATCCACATAGTCCTTCCCGGGTCATCACGCTCTCTCAGTGCAATCAACATAACTCGTTAGGGAGAGACGACCCTAACAACACAGCTCTATGGCACGATCTCAAAGTGAGAAGAATGGAAACCAATCCTAAATGTCCTACAACCTCCTGATTATAGATGTGGTGCACAACACACCGATAATCAAGACTCTACTAGACACTCGGCCAGACACTTTCCGAGGACTAATCGCTTCTCGATACCACTTTTGTCACGACCACTCAAGCTCGCGACCGTGCTTCTACCGGCACCTTACGTATACATCGTAGAAAATCACGAACATACATGAAACTTTAAAAATAAACAATGTATAAAATAACAGTTAGCCGAGAGCTACCTTCCCCGACATAATATATACAATCAAGCAGCTTGCCTCTTTCCTTTACAAACTGACTCACAATATGTGACTACGCACTTAAGAGTTTTTAACATAATAATCGTATGACAGGCCCCGCCATACCCTCAATAATACATGAATCTACCACCTCGTGGAAAACTGCATCAAGGATAAGCCTCCTGAGCAAATGGAGCTTTTTCCCATGATCAACCGAGATCCTAAGAGCAAGGATCACCAACTGGTACCTAAAACTCATGCATTTAACGCACTTCAAGGGGGTCGCATAACAAAATTTAATATGGAATGTAAATAACGCATAAGAAACAAATCATAATCAGATAAAAGAATGACAAGGACAAGTATAAAAATACATACCGTATCACGCCGTGTCATTACCACTTATGAACTTAATTTCACATCAATATCTTTTCCCATTTTCCATAAAGGTTATAGCCACATTCTTACGCATACGATTAGGAAAAATCATTAAGTTCATTTTTGTATAACCTACTTATCTTTCATACGATAATCCGAATAAAGCGAGGGCACATTTACTACCCTACCTAACTGGGACGCGATTAAGTCACACTAATATCGCGGTACAACCGAGACACGTATGATAACTCAATTAACAAGACATCGCGGCCTTACTAACAATGAGAGTAAATAGGTATACTTACAATATAAAGTAGAAAGCTCACGATCAAAGCAGACCATCCGCCCGCAGATCATTAAGCAATCCTATTCCCGACTATTTCACCCGCATAGATCGCGCTGACCCGCATTTAGGCATTCCTCGCGGGACTATTTCAACCGCTTAAGCCCTTACGGACTGGATTGAGGTATTCCTCGCATGGGACTATTTCACCCGCATAAGCCCTTACGACTCGCATTTAGGTATTCTCACATAGGCCGGACTCACCGCACGGGACTATTTCACCCGCATAAGCCCTACTGACTGCACGAGGTATTCTCGCATCGCGGGTAGCAAATCCACGTAAATATGCAATGCCACAAACCCGGAACGACCCCGCAACTAATAATATACCACTAACACAAATCCGGCTAGCACACATATCATAAGCACTACCGGCTTATCATACAATATATAAGCAAGTTAAGAAAACCCCTACCTTCTTGCTATTCTTGTTCATATACACTCTCATTTTAGTTTACCTAAGGCACTAACATGTCTTTTTATAAAAAAATCCGGGAATTTAACCCAAGTACTACAATTAACGGAATCATACCCGTGGAATCCCACATCATCGCTTGTGATGTCCAAGTACTTACAACAAGACAAATTACTTCTCCACCGAGAGTCGCGACAACGTATTAAAACATAATACTTGCACTCAAAGGCTATCACCAGCACACATAGGCTAATTCTCAATTAACAAGACAAAGTACTTATCAAGGCACAAATAGAATAATTCTCATTTAACAAGCCAAAGTACTACGACGACATTCTTTTCAAAAGACTCCTTTCCAAATAAAACTTCCCCGATACTAACCACCGTAGTATCAAGTCCTATCCACCATTTCAAGACAAGTCACAATACCTTTTTAGAAATACAATTACCGGCTTCTAAATCAAGTGATTTCTTTATTAACGACCTTAAGCAATTGGTACCTTTAAAACAATTTGCCCTTCCTTAACACAAGTTAATTCTTTTATTACTTTAGAGAAAACCATTCTCTTAACCTTCCATAAAAGCCGTTATAACCAACTTCCCATAAAGTCGTTATAACCCTTTATGGTTTAGACCAATACGTTCCTTTTATAACCAAGAGACTTCTACTTTTTTGAAACCAAGTATTATATACTTTCTAATCAATTCTCATAACTTTCAAAAATACAATTAGTCTCTTAACCTTTAGGAATCAAGTGACTCATTTTATTATAAAACCTTAGGCAATTGATGCCTTAAAAACAAGTTGCCTTTTCACTAAAATCAAGTCATTTATCTTTCCATAAAGCAAATATAACTAACTTCCCATAAAGCCGTTATATTCACTTTATACCTTAGCCAAAAACAATTTCCTATCCAAGGGACTTATACGTTTAAAACGGAACAAGTATCACATACTTTAAAACTCCTCAAGTCCCTTAACTTTAATAAAACTTAAGACATCCCTTATACTTTCAAAGAAGTGAGTAAATTGTTATACCCCGTATTTTCCTGAGTATGTACGTGAGGGCATACGTATATTAATTTGAGCCTTAAAGTAAGCATAGTTTCGAAATTTGTACTCAAGTGCCAAAAAGAGTCGTTGACTAAACGCTTTCCATTAGCTTCGTAGGGAAAATTCCGCTATGTCATTTATAATTTTTATGATTTTTCCGAGACGAAATATTTTGGACCAACGGACGGCGACACTTGTCACCCAAGGACGGCTTGGTCGAGCTCCTTTGGCACATTTTTTTCATGTTTTGCCTTAAACATTTGGTCAATGTTTGGCTAGATATTTTGTGTAGTAGATTAGAAAGTGGGGCCCACAAACACTTGTCCAAATCCTAGCCCTACACTTGCCTAACACTTGTCTTCATCTTGGCCATTGGTTGGCTATCTTGACCTATAAATACCCTTAGTTGATGAACTTCTTCATCCAAAAATCATTCTCCAAGTCTCAAAAATCCTCCCCTTGTCAGTAGCATTCGCCAAGTCCTCCCCTTTGTCGGGCCTCAGGCCGAGAGCCTACCCCCTAGCCTAGTTGTTTTCGTATAATACCCCTTGTTGTGGTATAGAAATACTCTCCTAGTATTATTATAATGCCCAAATACCTTTGCCTAAATACCTTGTAGTATTCCCAAGGTTACCTCTATACGAAAAGCCCATAAATACTAGTATATTTCCTTTAGCCACTAAACTAAACCCTTTGGAAAATCTTCACCCGTAGTCGGTTATAAGTGGTTGGTTAGAACTTCTAAGGGTTGGTTCGAGCGCCTGAGCGCACTGAGTAGAGCTAAACCTCGCTCAGATCACATATAAACTCTGACAATTTTGGGCTTATCGAGGTAAACATTCCTAACCTTCACAGTAATTGGAAATTACATGTTGTAGAGTATATAGTTAAGTATACTATATATAGAACTCAACATAGTCATGCGGCAATGTCTTTTGACTTAAGCTCGACAATACTTACGGCAATGTCTTGCGACTTAAGCCTCAATTTAAAGAAGAGAATCGAATCAGAATTACATAGATCAGACATAAAGACTTGGTAGCATTACCGTGTAGTAGAATTGTACACGCCCGTTAGACGGTTAACCCCTCGGTTGGCTTGGTAGCCGGCCTCGATAGAGAGGAGATTTACGCCGCTGTGGGGAGGTGTCTGAATTTTCTGAATATTCTACATTGAGATCTAAGATGTTAATAGCGCCTCAGGCCTCTATAGGTTGAAATACTACGTGTGGCGTGGTCTACTTGGCTTAAGGAGTAGCCGACTTTGAGGTACTGGAGCGCTGCTATTAGTCGATAATCGCCGCGAGGTATGTGAACCTCTTCCTATCTTTCTAGCATGATATGTGTGTAACTATGTAGTACTGTAGACGCATACGTGCTAAATGTATTTGATTGGTTTGAGACATGTTGTTATAACGCTTTATGAGGTTGGTTATAACAACTTTACGAGATAAGAAAATGCTTTACGATTGTTAAAAGGTAATCGATTTGACTTATAACCGACTTGATGTGTGATAATAAAGCATTTGAGGTATTTCATTAAGAAACCGCTTTGAAAGAAGAGTAATACTTGGTTTTGAAAACATAAGAGTTATACTAGCTTTACGGGAAGTTAGGTATAACGCCCAAGAGACTTGACTTGATATGGATGTTAGTGTGAAACCTCATTCGTGAGTAATGAGTACTTGATTTTAAAGTGAATAATGTTTTACCGATTCGAAATCGTAATAAGTATTTAACAAACCATCGCAAATGCTTAATAAAGGAAAATGTAATGACTAACGGTATTATTAAAACCAGTAGAAACCTCCATCCGTGATAAGCTAAGATTAGACAAAATGATATTACATTTTCTAGATCATGGTCGCTTAATAAGATTGATTATGATCAAGAATAACCTACTCGCCAGTGCATATGTTACTCAATTGTTTTAAAAGAGATTAAGACATCGAACTATGAAACTTTTCTAAAAAGAGACTTCATGAATTGAAATTAGGCAAACCGAACTTTAGGTAAAGAAAGGCATCAGGTTGTCTTAAAATGAGTTTAAAACATAACGTGTTATAACAAACTTTACGGGAAGTTGGTTATAACGACGCTATGAAAACAAAAGAAGGTTTTATCACCGTTTTAAGGTGGTAACTTGACTTAAAAAGAGAAGTGTTTTGTCTAAAAGAAGGCATGGTGTCGCCTTAATTTGGTTTTAAAAGGATAGTATGGAAGTTGTTTTAGTTTACTTAAAAGATATAAGTCACTCTATTTTTATACTACTGTATCGTGACTTTATAAAAGGAATAAATCTCTTTAAAAGGAATTTAACGCATTTAGTACTTTAGGTAAAACCCGAACTTGGGCATAAAATGAAAGTACTTCGAAGTCAGGTATAAACTCGCTTATGCTTGTTGTTGTGAAACTTGCCTATGCTTGTCATTGTGAAACTTGCCTATGCTTGTTGTCAGAAACTTGCCTACGCTTGTTGGATAGCCTTTGTTGTGCAAGAATTGTGTTTCTATACTACCGCTCTCGACTGGAGGTCGGTTGACTTGTTGAGAACTTACTCGACGCGACCCAGCCGACGGATAAATTCCACGTAAGTTCCGCTGATAGTGTTACTTTGTTAATCGCTGACATATCGACACGACGCGTAGCGCACGCATGCTTCCACTTTGATTACCGCTTTGTTGTCTTATTGTTTCCTTCGACATACCGACACGACGCGTAGCGCACGCATGCTTCCATTTGGAATGTCATTTTATTGTTTCCCTTTGACATACCGACACGATGCGTAGCGCACGCATGCTTCCATTTGGAATGTTGTCTTATCGTTTCCCTTTCGACATACCGACACGATGCGTAGCGCACGCATGCTCCCATTTGGAATGTTGTCTTATTTGTTCCCTTTCGACATACCGACACGATGCGTAGCGCACGTATGCTCCCATTTGATTGCCGTCTTGTTGTTATCATATCATGATCGCCAAGGCGACGGGCGTACTCCACGCGTGATTGATGTCGCTGGCGCGAGACCGAATTGATATAATCAAGTATGCTACAGATCGTAGTTTGCTATCATACCGCCTCCCGCTTATAGGCTAGTATGATTTCATTTACGCATTTTACGCTTTCACATACTTGGTACCGCAGATCGACCTCTTCGGGCCGCTCATGCCGCAGTAGTACATCTACCGCCGATCCCGCGCTAGGATCTCATTTCAAAGATTTGGAAGCCCGCTTCGCCCGAGGCTTATCTTTGGCATGTTACCCCGAGTCCGTAAGTTCTCGAACGCTCAGGTACGGCGGGCCCCGTCCCGGCCATAGTTGTTGTATAAATCTTAGAGGTCTGTAGTAATCGCCAGTGTGGTTTGTAAAAAGGATAACTTTCGTATTTATGTATATACGATGAAGACAACTGCTTTGGTTGGCCTGCTTATTTATCTTGTCTCTTAATTCATGTTCATGTTTTTATTTCCGCTGATTTTCTCTCGATGTTGTATCACTAGGTGCCCGGTAAGGCACTACCACGCCCGTTCGGTCGTGACATAAATATCCCAACTAACCCGACTTGGCTATTCCCAAACTAGTAAAGGATATCAAGGTGTCAGACGCTCACCGCATTACATAGTGCAACTAGTCATGCTCAAAGATAGGAAAAGTTCTACATAAAGTAGATCACACAACTACCTCTTAACTTCCAAGAGTAATAGAAACATGAAATGATACCACGTGTATATTCCATACATAGAATCATGCCAAAGGAAGGAAGAGGTTCACATACCTCGCGATGATTGTCGACAAGAGCAAAATGCTCCAAAGTACTTCAACCTCGAGCTATTCCATTCTTCAAGTAGGATACGCTTATACTTAGTACTTCAACCTATAATGGTCACATATGTCCATTAACCTCTTATTTCAAACGAGAATATTCTAAGTGCTAAGTCACTAAATTCTACTAAAATCTGACAAAGACCTCCTTTGTTTCTACTTACTTTGCCACCTTTTCAAGGCCGAAATACAATAACCAAACAGCCCCAATTGGCTCACAACAATATGTAGGTAGTCCAATACAAATGAATAACTAAACAGCCCCAATCGCTCACAACAATATGTATGTAGTCCAATACAAATGAATAACAAACTAAAAGTCCAAATTCGCCACCTTGAGTTCAACCATACCAATTCTTATCCAATTTCCATTTCAATCCAAATTGGTAGCATAACATGATATCAAGTCGCATTTGATTATAATAACCATAATCTTAAGTAAGTAACATGCGACGATTTCTAATAAACGACCAATTAATAATCCAATTTTCGTTGGCTTGCACAACATTTCGGATTAAGCTACAAGCAATCCATAATACTTATAAACTTCAACATACCAACTTCATGCTATCAACATGTAAAGCTAACAACAACAATCTAAATATATAATCTTGTAACACCTTAAAAGACAAGATTCTACCTTAACGATCCTTAATCCAAATTCCAACCAAGTCGCTTCCTTAGTTGTTTAGAGCCTCTCCAGGACACTTCAATCCGCTTGTTGAGACCCTTAGAACCCTACCAACAACTTTCCTTCAAACTTCCAATCCAAAAACTAGAAAGCCACTAGGTTTTCACTTTGCGACTAATACGAAAACTCTCTTTTTCCGGGATTTTTCTATTGAGATATACTTACTATACCCTCAAGAACCTTGGTTTAAAGTGTGGATCTTATTGGACAAGAAACACAAATTTTTCTCCCTTGAAGGACCCCTAACCCGAGAGCAACTATGTTGTTCTTCCAATTTTTTTGTAAAATTTTCTAAGTGTTTAAGCTTGTCTACTACTACTAGTATTATATAGTGCAATGTTGGGTCAAGATGCAAACAATCGGGTGGTTGGATGATCTCTTATAAAATATCAAGACTAGTGGGACCTTTGACTTCGTCAAGAAACTCAAGCTCATTAATCGAAGACTTGATCTTAAGACTACGGTCAACGACCATTTTCGCCATGCCTATTTTCGCCCAAGGAATCTATAAGGGGTGATGTTGTCGCCTCCCATTCGTCACAATATTACGCTTTTCCGAAATTCCATAATTCGATAAATATTTACAAGTCTCAATTTAACACTCGTGAGTTCTTACGCACGCTCTACCACATGTCCTCAGAATTCACGGGTGTAACAATAATCAAGTATAAACTACTCAAACTCATAAGGCATACGTGCTTAACTTAAAGAATTTACGCATGTAAGTTTTAAGATCAGAACCTTAGACTCATAAAAGGGTCGAGAGACTTTATTTTCGTGTAATGAAACTTGATTCTTAAATAAGAATCGACTTGATTTAAGGGAAGTAACTTGTTTTAAAAGGTGAGTACTTGAGTTAAGAAACTTGATTTCTAAAAGGAAGAGACTAATGTATTTTGAAAGTTAAGAGAATGGTTTTCTAATAAGGTAAACAAAGAAATAACTTGAATTAAGGAAGCGGCAATTTGATTTAAAGGTATCACTTGCTTAAAGCTTTAAAGTAAGTGGTCACTTGATTTAAGCCGAGAAATGTATTTCTAAAAGTATAGTGACTTATGTGAAATGTACACAAGACTTGATACTACTGTGTTAGTATCTTCGGGTTTTATATGAAAAGGAATTTTTAAAAGAATGGAAGCACGTAGTACTGGGGTTAAATTCTGATTTTTATGCTGGAAACGAAAGTGCTATGAGTTTATAAAATGGAAGTCTAAAGGTTTAATGAACTTGCCTATGTTTGCTTGTGATAGCTTGAGTGCAAGTATTTTATGTTTACGCTTGTCGTGACTCAATGAGTGGTCATCTCATTGTAAGTTTACTCGACGCATCGAGAGTGACGTGGAATTCCACCGCATGCTTCCATTATGATTGATCCTCGACATGCTTATACGATGCGGGATTCCGGCACGTGACTGCGAGGCGTTAGATTCCTGATTTGTTTTATTACCCATGACCACGCTTTATACGATTTAGGATTCCAGTACGCGACCATGCTATGTACGATTATTACTCCACGAGCTAGCTCACGAAGACATGTACCCACGATGCAGGATTCCGGGCATGTTATATTATTACTCCACGGGCTAGCTCCCACGAAGACTGCACTCTACGATGAGGGACGCCGAGGGCACGCATGGCCATGCTTATACGACGAGGGATTCCGGCACGCGCCACATTATATATATATATATATACGTGTGCGTGTGTTAGAGAGCGGTACGCCGAAGGAGGTAGATGCCACGCGCCACATGGTTATACGTTACACCTACGATCGCCGGCATGATGTGGATTCCACGGAAGCGAGATATATATATGTATCAGGTAATGCACGCCAGAATGAGGTAGGATGCCACCGCGCCACACGGTTATATGTTACACTTATGACTCGGCAGTGACGGGGATTCCACGCACGCTTTGATATTTGGTGATTTGATCGCGCCCCGACGGGCCGGTAGTATATGCGCCCTCCATAAAGCGGTCGATTATGTTATGAAATATAAGTAAGTTATATGGTAATGACACTAGGATCCGTATGTACCCTTTTTATACTTGCCTCGCCATTATTTTGTACCGTTATGATTTGTTTATCAGACTTATTTTTCCGCTCCATATTCTGCATACCAGACCGATTTTCTCTGGGCCGAAGTTCATGCCCGCAGTGTTTTAGGTACACATTGTGTCAGCGATCCTTGCCTTAGATCTCGCTCGCTTTTGGGAAAGCCCATTTGCTCCGAGGCTTATCTCTTGGTACGGCTTTTCCCGAGGTCAGATTCACGTATATTCGTGGTATGGCTGTTACACCCTGAAATTCCAGGATATGTTTATAAGAACGCACGTAAGAACTCAAAATGTTAAGATTTGAGACGAGTAAGAATTTATCGTAATTATGGAATTGTCGAAAACAAAATATTACAACGAACGGGAGGCACACGCCACCCCCTTGCTTGGTCTTCGATGAAAAATACACGGATAGATGGTCATTTGACCATAATTTAAATGACCAAGTCTTGCAAAGACTAATAGCTTGATATTGTTGACTTAGTCAAGGCCACTTGGCTAGGATCCATGTGAAACTCATCTAGGCCACCCATTTGTTCTAATTTTGACCCTCCATTATGTTATATATGTATACTAGTAGCAAGACTAGTTCCCACACTTTCTTATTTCAAGAAAACTTTTTTTTTTAGGTAAATGCAAATATTATTACTAATAACGAAAGGAAGTGGTTACAATCGCTGAGGTATCTCAAGCCTCAACGTAATGCAAATGCTAAGAGATAGAGTGAGGTGGTCACTCAAAAGGTGCCACTACAAGAGGGGATAAAATCATAGAGAACTCTATAAGACGTTGTTTTGATTCTTGCAATGATCTCTTCACGGCAGCTTGTGCCTTCAAAGAGCATTGTGTTTCTTGCCCTCCAAATCTCATAAACCATTATGCAAAAAGTAAGCAAAATAGCTTTGGCTCTGATGCTTGTCCCGCTGTTCTTTCTTAATCCATTTAAGGGAGCTTTCAGCTTGTCATCTCTCTTCTAATACCCAACCAATCTTTTATGCTCTTCCAAATCATGTGTGTATAGGGGCAGGCAAAGAAGAGGTGTTCCCTTGTTTCATTGGCTTGCTTGCAGAATCCGCAAGATTTATCCTCCATAGTTGTATATTTCCTTAGAGGTCTGTAGTCATGTTGTACAGTGTCGGATGTAACTGCTAAACCATGTTTATATATATATGCCGAAAGGCGATGTTTTCTCACATAAACTGTGTCTTATTTTATAAACTGTTTCATGTCTTGCTTTATATTTCCGCTGACACTGATGTATGACTACTGGGTGCCCTGGCAGATATTAAGTCACGCCCCTAACGGGTCGTGACAATTATAGGTCGACTCTCACGCGACATATTCAACTCGCGTGGTTTTCACGGTATGCATGCGATTCTTCCTAAAGCATGATATTTTATAATATATATGTAGTACGGTAGACGCATACGTGTTAATCGAATAATAACTACGGCAATGTCTTTGACTTAAGCCCGACAATACTTACAGAATGCCTCACGCTTAAGCTCGAATAACACTTACAGAATGCCTCACGCTTAAGCCTCAATAATAAAGATCTCAAAGCATTTCAAAAGAATCGAATCATTTTTAATGTAAGAGAACTAATTGGTTTTTAAAATGTGTTTAAGAGTTATACTAGCTTTACGGGAAGTTATGTATAACCACTTAAGAATGATAAAAGAAACAATTTGTCATGTGTTTATAATGTACTTATATCAATCGCGAAAAGAATAATAAGATGGTTTGATAAGTAGACATGATATGATGTTACGGTGTTAATGTCTTGTAACGCTTGTATAGAGAGAGTATTCTTGTCGGCTTATGTTGTTTAAAGATAAGTCGTTATGTTAGTGTACTATCACTCACCTCTTGACACTTTACCGGGGTTGCCGCCCTCCGACGCGGGTAGACTCGCGTGTCCGGGGACCATGATTCGAGAATACCTCACGCGGGTCCAAGGGACCTACGCGGAGCTACGAGTTCCGTGTTAGTGACGCGGTTATACCTCACGCGGCTATGTGGCTACGCGACTACGAGTCCGTGACGACGCCGAGGAGTAGCTACCCTCGACGCGGTTACGACCCCACGCTGGCCTACGTGAGTGGCCCATGCGACTACGAGAGTCCGTGGATTATGCTTGCATGGTGATACTACGGTCAATTGGCCCTACTTCGATCATTCGCAGCCTAGAATAAGGCCTCGTTATGCTACCTATCATGCTGCTTTGCTTATGATGCTGGCACTACGCGGTCCCCTGGTTGTTTCATACATACTTGCAAACTGATTTTAAAATGATATGTTTTCATTTAAGTATTTTACGCTTCATATACTTAGTACCCTGGTAATCGACTCCTTCTGGGCCGCGCTCATGCCGCAGTAGTGGCAAGCAGTGCTAGATCCACATTCTTGGATCTCTACGTCAGCGCTGAGCTCCATCTTTCCGAGGCTCTACTTTGGGTATGATCTCCTGCTGTAGATAGTTTTGTATAAGTAGGTATGGCGGGCCCCGTCCCGCCATAGTTGTATATTTCAGAGGTCTCAGAAGTCATGTTGTACAAGACTGATGTAATCGCTAAACCATGTTTATATATATATGCCGAAAGGCGATGTTTTTTCACCAAATCAAGGCTTTATTTTATAAACTGCTTTATGTCTTGTTTTATATTTCCGCTGATTACTGATGTATGACTACTGGGTGCCTGCAAGGCACAACACGCCCCGAACGGGTCGTGACAAGATTTAACAAGAAAGTTAATTGAGTTCCCGACATTACTCCTTTTGATCAAACTATGAAAGTATTTGGAACATCTATCACTTCCAATCAAGTGCTTCGCCTTGACTTCGCCTACGGCGTCTTTCACTTCCAAGAAGGTATTTGCTCTAGCTCGGTGACTTAACCTTGGCTTTAATCTCTCATCAAAGCGGATTTTCCACGCGTGCATCGATAGCCTCCTCAACTCTATGTTTGCCCTTTGCTCTTTGTTCGATACTCCAAAGTCACTTATGTTCAAAGCCCTTAAAGGTTGCTTCAAGGCTTTCAATTGAGGCAAGGACGACCGAGCAAGACTTCATATGTCTTGTCTCCAACATGAAGTCATAATGTTCTCAAAGGTCAGAGAAAGCCACATATTCATGAACTTGAAAGTATGCTTCCCAACATTATAGATGCAATAATCGTGGCTATCACAGACAAATGTCCGAGATGTGCTCCATAGGCATGAAATTGGCCTTGCATTCTAAGGTCAAATCACTCCAATTTTGATTCATCAACACTCTATCAAGCTTAGACCAAATCGAACCATTCGGCCCAAGTGTAGGCGAACCTGATGAAGGAGCGCTTTCTAGTCCATGAGAATTCCCGAATCTTCCAAGATCCCTGTTAGCATAAGGCGTGAGAGAGGACCCCCACCTTATCATTAGGTTGCAGTAAGTGTTGAAATCTCCCATAATCATCCAAGGCTTATTGATGCCAACGCCTGCGAGAAAGGCGATGCCAAAGCATCCTTCTATCCGAGATGCTATAAACTGGTACACAAATACGGGCAAGGGCGACACTTGTGTTATATCGCAACTTGCCCGATACGGATATGCCGAGAGTCTATATGTCACGACCAACCTTCGCGGATCGTGCCTTACCCCGCACCCAAGTAGACATACATCGTGAGTAATCAATAATATAAACGATACAAGACATATTATGAAATATGAAACAATAACTGAGAAAACTTCGCTTTTCAGATATATAAAATGACAACTTTTTCAACACGAAATGCTTAATCCTTTTACAAACCCCGCCCACAACAAGATTACTGCACTTAAGAATGATACGATAACAATGGCGATGGCCCGCCAAACCCCGAATGTAAACACTTACGACGATTGGGACTATACCACCGATAAGCCTCCGAGAAACGAGCTTCCCAAACGTCAAATCGTGACTCGAGCTAGGATCAACGATCGCGTACTTCAACTCGCAGATGAACGCAGCCTCAAGGAGGTCGCAAGACAAAATTTAATATGTGAAATCAAAATACATATCAGAAATGAAATCATAGCAACTATATAAAGCAGAGACATGATGATAACCAAACTACGCTTAACAAAGCAAGCCATGCTGCTAGGGACTCACGCCTCAAGTCATCACTCAAGTATAACAACGGGTCTCGTGCCCACAACATCAATCATGCCCGTGGAATACCTTCCTCACCACGGCACTATGATATAAAAGCACCAAGGAACACACATGAACACCGTGTCCCACCTGTGTCATAATAAAATCAGACGGTAAGTACGGCGCATAGCCGACTACTAAAAACCCACGCACTAACAAGGCCATGAATCAGATTATAAGATCTCGCTTAGACCATACATGATCAAAGCCGCCACTTGCCATAGGTATCAATGAACGCTGCCTAACCTCGAACTCCCGCAGCCCGCATAGGCCAATCTCATCGCCCGCATGAGGTATTCCCGCATCGAGTGTAGCTACTCCCGCATCGCCCCGACTTCCGAGTCCGCATGCCACAAGCGACCGCATGCCCATAAAGGACGACGCTAACTCGAACTCTCGTAGCTCCGCATAGGCCCTCAGACCCGCATGAGGTATTCTCGAATCACGGTCCTGCATCACGAAGTCTACCCCGCATCGGAGGGCGCTTAACCCCTAATCATCTCAAGAGATTTAATGCCACAATACTATCATAACGACCGATAGTTAATAAGCACAATCAAGGGAAACCCCTTTACACAAACATCACAAGATACTAACACACGAGCATCCTAACACGTTTACTTATCAAAGCAACAAGAAAGTATTACAAGGCTATCACAAACCAATACAATCAAGTTGTTCACACAAGGTACTTCCTACTAGATGATCAACAAGATCGGTTTTTTATCCCCAAAGTACTTCATACATTAACTCTTTAAAAGATACGCTACTTCACAAGAGTCACACAATACACCGTAGTATATGAAAATAGAGTGATTATCTTTTTAAAGAAAATCAATTACTTCTCTTTGTAAAATCAAGTAGCAACATTCTTTTCCAATGTTCAAGTTTGCCTAATTTCCAATGTTCAAGTTTCTCATTTTTTTTTTTAAAAGGTTTCAGAGTTCATAGTCTTATTCATTTAAGAATATAATTTTCCTTTAAACAACTGAGAAACCTAAGCCTTATATGCCAGTAGGATATTCTTGTTTATTACAATCTTATTACAAAGAATGATCTAGAAATATCATTTTGTCTCATCTTAGCTTCTATGCAGATGGAAGCTTCTAACGTTTTAATAATACTTAATTAGTCAAAACATTTCTTTTATTAACGCCGCAGTTGGTTTGTCGATACACATTCTCGATTTCAAATCAAGAAACATTCTTAAGCCGTTATACCTAACTTCCCATAAAGCTAGTATAACTCTTAAGTTTTTCAAAACCAAGTATATTACTTCTTCTTTCAAAATGATTCAAAATCTTTTGAAATACTTCAAGTTCTTTATTAACACATAACATGCCGCTTATAGTTCAAATCGCTTACCTTTAAAAGACTACAAGTATTTTCTTACCAACATAAGGTCGTTATAACTAACTTCCCATAAAGCCGTTATAACACTTTATGTTTTAAATCAACCAAATACGCTTAGCACACGTGACGCCTACCGCATTACATAGTTCACACATATCACGCTGTAAGAGATAGAAGAGGTTCACATACCTCGCGACGAGCATCGACTAATAGCAAAACGCCCAAGTACTTCCAAACGCTTCGCTACTCCTTGCCAAGTAGATCGCGCCACACGTAGTACTTCAACCTATAAGGCCACAAGGCGCTTTATTAACATTCAGATCTCATCGAGAACATTCTACCAAAATTCGCAAAGACTTCCCCGCAACAACAGAAATCTCCTCCTCTAACGAGGCCGCTACTAAGCCAACCAGTGGTTATACATCTAACCCTAACTGTACAATTCTACTTCACTGCACTACTACACAAGTTCACAGTAATACATTTCATGTAATTACAAAGATTCTTCTTTCAATTCAGCTTAAGTCGCAAGACATTGCCGTAAGTATTATTCAGCTTAAGTCAAAAGACATCACGATACTACGCTCAATTCTATATATAGTATACTTCAACTATATATTCTAACAATATGTAATTTCCAATTACAATAGAGGGACAAGATATTTACCTCAGAAGCCCATAATTATCCTAATTTAAAGTCGATCCCGGCAATCGCTTAGCTCCAACTCCGAGCGCCCAACCCGCTCTAAACAACCCTTAGAAGTTCTAACCAACTTCTACACAATACTCCAAATCTGACTATGGAGATTTTCCTGTGGTTTCGGTTTTGTGGACTGACTAAGTATAATAGTATTTTCTCAAGCTTTTCAGATAGTATAACCTAATACAACAAGGTATAAGGCTAAGGTAATTTGGGCATTATAACAATACTTTGAGAGTATTTCTACCAAGATGGTATTATATGAAACAAACTAGCAGTGGGTACCCCACTACCACACCACAGCGAGTGGGTGGCTACCCTCGCCTACCCCACTGTGGGAAACTCTCGCCAAGGCCTCACGAAAGGGGAGGGAAAGCTCTCAAGACTTAGGCATTTTGACGAAGAAGTCTTCAACCTGTATGGTATTTATAGCACAAGCCAAGGCCAACCAACGGCCAAGATCTAGCCAAGTTGCCTAGCAAGTGTAGGCCAAGATTCACCCACGTGTCCTTAACCAACTAACACACAAAATATCCTACCAACTCCTCCTCTTCAATTCGCCCGCCGAGTCCTCACGTCCGCTAACGGGAGGTGCCATGGCGCCTCTCGTTGGTCCAACACGCTTCGCCTCTAAAAATCCGCAAAAATTAAAAAGACATAGCCGAAATTCCCTACGAAAGTCGTGAAAACGCTTCGCCGAAAACGACTTAAACGGTGTCAGGCACAAATAAAATTCGCCAAGCACTTTAAGGCACAAACTTTTCTACGCACGCCCTCGCTGCATATACTGGAAATACTGGTATAACATTCTCCCTTCCTTAGAAACATTCGTCCAATGTTCCTTCTAAGTCTCAAACAACGCGCCAAGATAGTCTTCACTACTATACTTACGAGAACAAACTCGCCACACATGGCCACGTAAACAATCACAAGAAAATACTTATATCCAAGTCCACGAGGAAACACCTCTAACATCACCACAACCACCTCTCTCCGTGGTCTAAAATATACTTCCTTCGACCTTCTCTCTCTACAAAAGAAATGATCACACCTACGCCGCCATACATGCTCACTTCTCTCTTTACTCGTCAGATACCACTTTGTCACTTTGCTCGAGGCATTAACATTCTCAAAGCGACCCAACAAATGGCACCACTTGTCCCTTTGTCGCGAGCCTTGTCTGACGACCTAACAAATGGTACCGGCCGTCATGATCCCCGAGGATGTCGATACCGAACTCTTTCCACATTTCGACATCGCCGCCTCCCAAAACTCGGCTACTATCTCTAACGTGGTCATCATTGCCGGAACACTGACGGATCTCCGATACTTTTCCCGATCATAACAATACGAAAGATCGGACGCATGCCTCCTAAGCCTGACGGCAAAAGCTAACATATAGGCAACCCGCCTATTCTTCACATGAACTCGTGCGGCCCAAAGTAACTCGCTAAGTTCCTCGTATTCCAAACTCGCACACCCAACCCGGTGGTACCTTCAAGACCGACCGCCAACTCGAACTCTAAGCGCCGCCGATTATCCGCACAAATCCTCCGAGCCGCCGTAACTTCTTCTAGACAAGCTTCGACTATCCACAAATCACGGAACAAGCTCGAACCAACTAATCAACCTTGCCAACATCGAACCAATCGATCGACAATTTACACTTCCGCCTACAAGGCTTCACAAAGCGATATCCGAACACTAAAATGGTAGCTTAAACACTACCTCCACACGAGACAACAATCCCACAACTATCCCCGAAATCCAAACACCGCCCGGCGGCGAACGCGATTCTCGAGACTCACCGAAGTTCTTAACACATGCTTGGCAAAACTTCCAAACAAAAACAGCCAGAACTGGCTCCACTGTCGCCATAAGGCGAAGGTAGGAACCCCGCAGCCTTACAACCTTTCTCGATAAAACAACACACCGAGTAAACGGCCCCGATCAAGGACACGACGGGTCGCCCCATCGCCCGACCATCGGTCGAACGCATCCACGAACTCAGACGCTGTTAACTAAACTGGGCCTAACACCTCGTGACTTACCACAAGGCGACCACCACAAACCGACTCACCACCAAACAGCCGCTGGTTGACTCCGCATCATGGCCTCAATCCGACCCGCCAACGAGCACAACACTAGTTCCCCGAAGGAAAACTCTCACTAATCACGCTACGAAACCTAGCTGGCCTTCATACTCAACTACCCTCTTTCATTTCACACTACTCGTGACTTATCCCACAACTAGCTCACGGCACTATGCACTCCTATAAGGATCAAACATAACACTACACCTTTACTCGAGACGGCCTTACCTCTAAGGTCTTTACGTGAAACATTCTAAGGCTCACACCTTATCTATCCCCAAAATCTTACTCTGCTAACTAACCAAGATTTCTAATCACAACTAACACATCGCCATCGTAACATAACACTTAAGGTATACTCACCTTATCACATAAACAAAACTCTGAGGGTTAAAGATATATCTATATTCATCGCTTCACTCCTCTTAGTCGTCTAATCAAACTCGCCTGCAGGGCGATAAATTGCGGAGATGACAAACTACCCACCGATCCTCAAGGCTAAGTCCTCCTACAAGGACACTCTTCGACACAAGACCTTCGACGGCCATAGTACAACAAGACTAACCTAAAAGATGACATTCCCGACGACGCCGCACATCGCGAACACCGAGAAAATCAATCCGGATGGCCGAACCTACGCAGATTCGGAACCTAAGCTCGAGCTCGACCAACTCCCGCATACCCCGAACGCCCCGAATTCGCGAGGACTCGCCAGACCGCGGATGCATAATCTATTCACGCGAGGCGACTCGCCAAAAGTTACAAGCGACTGCCGCCCGCCCTCTTCTCGTGTCCTTCAACTCGCCGATCTCTACATCGCCTCGGCCACGCATAAGCCCGCATACGTGCCATGCTCAAGCCTAATCAAGAATTACTCTTGCACAACCTCTTTAGATAGTCTCAAGACTCGCGCAGACATCCAGATACTCCCGGTAGCCAAATCTATAACTAGTAATGGTCGCTCTTTGCAATCTAAATTCTCTGCTCTGGCCGTGGAATCAAGGTTCAAATATCACGGTCGCAGTGAAGAATCGGCCGCCGCCGGCAAACTCACGGCTAGCGACATCGCAGTAACTCCCGAACGAAGCACCACCTAAGGTGATAATCGGGCTCGTGCCCACGTAACCCTTCAGATTTACTCGCAGCCTCCTCGCCGCTTGCTCTCCCGCCCGGTTGCCTACGCGAGGCATAACGATAAGTGGAAAGAATTTCGCCGAGGGTCCAACTTACAACACGCCTCTAAGGCACGATCTCAGAGTGAGAAGAATAGAAACCAATCCTAAATATCCTATAGCCTCCTCGACATCGCGTGGTGCACAACACACCGATAATCAAGACTTCATCGATACGGCTCAGAGACACTTTCCGAGGATTAATCGCTCGATACCACTTTTGTCACGCACCAACCTGCCCGTGGATCGTGCCTTACCTCGCACCCAAGCAGACATACATCGAGTAATCGAATATAAACGATACAAGACATATTATGAAATATGAAACAATAACTGAGAAAACTTGCCTTTCTAAGATATATAAAAATGACAACTTTTTCAACATGAACAGCTTTAATCCTTTTACAAACCCCGCCTCAACAAGATTACAGCACTTAAGAATGATATCGATAACAATGGCGACAGTGGTTCCGCCAAACCCCGAATGTAAACACTTACGATTTACGCGGACTATACCATCGATAAGCCTCCGAGAAACGGAGCTTCCCAAACGCCAAATCGTGACCGAGAGCTAGGATCAACGATCGCGTACCTCAACCTACGGCATTAACGCAGCTTCGGGCGAGGTCAAGCATAACAAAATTTAATATGTGAAATCAAAATACATATCAGAAATGAAATCATAGCAATCATATAAATCGTGAGACATGATGATAACCAAACTACAGCATACAACAAAGCAATATGCTGTTGTGGACTCACGCCTCAAGTCATCACTCAAGTATAACAACGGGTCTCGTGCCCACAACATCAATCACGCCCGTGAATACCTTCCTCACCGCCGGCAATGATATAAAAGCACCAAGGAACACATATGAACACCGTGTCCCACTGTGGTCATAATAAATCAGACGGTAAGTACGAAGGCATAGCCGATTACTAAAAACCCACGCACTAACAAGGCCACGAATCAGATTATAAGATCTGTTTAGACCGCCACATGATCAAAGCCGCCACTTGCCCACAGATCAATGTACGCGCTTAACCTCGAACTCCCGCAGCCCGCATAGGCCAATCTCATCGCCCGCATGAGGTATTCCCGCATCGAGGGTAGCTACTCCCAGATCGCCCCGACTTCCGAGTCCGCATGGCCACGCGACCGCATGCCCATAAAGGACGACGCTAACTCGAACTCTCAGAGCCCGCATAGGCCCTCAGACCCGCATGAGGTATTCTCGAATCACGGTCCTGCATCACCGAGTCTACCCCGTGACGGAGGCGCTTTAACTCCCTAATCATCTCAACAGATTAACGCCACAATACTATCATAACGACTGATAGTTAATAAGCACAATCAAGGGAAACCCCTTTACACAAACATCACAAGATACTAACACACGTAGCATCCTAACACGTTTACTTATCAAAGCAACAAGAAAGTATTACAAGGCTATCACAAACCAATACAATCAAGTTGTTCACACAAGGTACTTCCTACTAGATGATCAACAAGATCGGGTTTTTTTATCCCCAAAGTACTTCATACATTAACTCTTTAAAAGATACGTTACTTTCACAAGAGTCACACAATACCCGTAGTATATGAAAATAGAGTGATTATCTTTTTAAAGAAAATCAATTACTTCTCTTTGTAAAATCAAGTAGCAACATTCTTTTCCAATGTTCAAGTTTGCCTAATTTCCAATGTTCAAGTTTCTCATTTTTTTTTTTAAAAGGTTTCGTAGTTCATAGTCTTATTCATTTAAGAATATAATTTTCCTTTAAACAATCTGAGAAACCTAAGCCTTATATGTGAGTAGGATATTCTTGTTTATTACAATATTATTACAAAGAAATGCATGATCTAGAAATATCATTTTGTCTCATCTTAGCTTCTATGCAGATTAAGCTTCTACCGTTTTAATAATACTTAATTAGTCAAAACATTTTTTTATTAACGCTCGCAGTTGGTTTGTCGATACACATTCTGATTTCAAATCAAGAAACATTCTTAAGCCGTTATACCTAACTTCCCATAAAGCTAGTATAACTCTTAAGTTTTTCAAAACCAAGTATATTACTTCTTCTTTCAAAATGATTCAAAAATCTTTGAAATACTTCAAGTTTTTTATTAACACATAACAAGCCGCTTATAGTTCAAATCAGCTTACCTTTAAAGACCACAAGTATTTTCTTACCAACATAAGGTCATATAACCAACTTCCCATAAAGCCGTTATAACACTTTATGTTTTAAATCAACCAAATACGCTTAGCACACGACGCTCACCGCACTACATAGTTCAAACATATCATGCTAGAAGAGATAGGAAGAGGTTCACATACCTCGCGACGAGTATCGACTAATAGCAAAACGCCCAAGTACTTCCAAACGCTACTACTCCTTAAGCCGCAGATCGCGCCACACGTAGTACTTCAACCTATAAGGCCACAAGGCGCTTTATTAACATTCAGATCTCATCAGAGAACATTCTACCAAAAATTCGAAGACTTCCCCGCAACAACAGAAATCTCCTCTCTAACGAGGCCGGCCACCAAGCCAACCGTGGGTTATACATCTAACCCTAACGTACAATTCTACTTCACTCACTACTACTACACAAGTTCATCAGAATACACCCTATGTAATTACAGTCAAGATTCTTCTTTCAATTCAGCTTAAGTCGCAAAGACATTGTAAGTATTATTCAGCTTAAGTCAAAAGACATCGCGATACTACGCTCAATTCTATATATAGTATACTTCAACTATATATTCTAACAATATGTAATTTCCAATTACAATAGAGGACAAGATATTTACCTGAAGCCCATAATTATCCTAGCTTAAAGTCCATCCCGGCAATCGCTTAGCTCCAACTCCGAGCGCCCAACCCGCTCTAAACCACCCTTAGAAGTCTAACTAACTTCTACACAATACTCCAAACTGACTATGGAGATTTTCCTAGTGGTTTCGGTTTTGTGACTCCACTAAGTATAATAGTATTTTCTGGCTTTTCAGATAGGTATAACCTTAGAATACAACAAGGTATAAGGCTAAGGTAATTGGGCATTATAACAATACTTTGAGAGTATTTCTACCAAGAGTGGTATTATATGAAACAAACTAGCAGTGGGTACCCCACTACCACACCACAGCGAGTGGGTGGCTACCTCGCCCACCCCACTGGGGGAAACTCTCGCCAAGGGCCTCACGGTGGGAGTGGGAAAGCTCTCAAGACTTAGGCATTTTGACGAAGAAGTCTTCAACCTAGAGTGGTATTTATAGCAAGCCAAGGCCAACCAATGGCCAAGATCTAGCCAAGTGCCTAGCAAGTGTAGGCCAAGATTCACCCATGTGTCCTTAACCAACTAACACACAAAATATCCTACCAACTCCCCTCTTCAATTCGTCCAAGCCGAGTCCTCACGCCCGCTAACGGGAGGGTGCCATGGCGCCTCTCGTTGGTCCAACACGCTTCGCCTCTAAAAATCCGCAAAAATTAAAAAGACATAGCCGAAATTCCCTACGAAAGTCGTGGAAAACGCTTCGCCGAAAACGACTTAAACGTGTCAGGTACAAATAAAATTCGCCAAGCACTTTAAGGCACAAATTTTTCTACGCACGCCCTCGCTGCATATACTGAAATACGGTATAACACCATACCAAGCACTTCGCAACAAACCCCGATGGATCCCAAAGTAATAGCATTCTACCGCTCCAATGAATTCCAAATTTGAGCAAAACTTCCACGCTTTCAATCTGAGTAGAAAGACATTCTCGGTTGTGATAGCTTAGTTTCCAATAGACAAATCATAGTCCATGCTGCTTTTGTGATACTACATACTAGAGCTTGCATGGCAGCCCTATCCCTTTGTCCGCAAAGACCACTGACATTCCAACAAAGTATTTTCATAAGGAAACAAAGGAGGTTTTATTAAGACTCTCCGCTTAGTCAGCTTTCGCTTCCCAACGCTGCCCATTCTTTTGGACAAAACCTCTGCCATCCATCATCTTTGTTGCTGGAAGCCATAACTTGTGTACCAGCCAAGCTATGTTCCCCGCTCAAAGTTAACGCATTTGACACAAGCCGAGCCTTTTCCGTAGCACCGCTGAATGTAACTTCATCCAACGAATGGCGGGTTCATAGGCATCTCGTAATCAGAATGTTTTGACTCACCCTCATCCTAACATGTTGTGTACTGCCATTATGAGAATTAGGCAGTGAGGACTTTGCTAGAGAATCCCGCAAACACGATGGGCCGTAATGACCCAAACCGGAGGACCACAGACGTGATACTTCTCCCAAGCTTCCGCATGCGAGGTGTTGTGTGTACGCTTTCTTCAATGTCCATCTGCTATCAGCATCTACGGGTGTCGAGAAGTCGTGGACGAGGGGGAAGTGTTGGTTCCACCTGCACTTTGTTGACCTTCAAACCAATAATCATTCTTGTTGTTAGGGACCTCAGATGCGCGTTTTTGGAGCTTCTTCAATGCTGACATCATCCTCGCCTTCCTACACTTCAAGTGGTTGTGTCCTAAAGCCGCACAATGATAGCAAAAGTCCGGTAATTTCATAGTTTACCCTTTGAGTATACTTTCATATCGAGATTGACGACAAAATCCATTATCGGCCTCGCTAACATCCACTTCCACTGTAACTCTTGCATAGTTCATTTTAGAACTTTCCTTAGTATATGGTCAGTAAAGAGGTTTTTCTACACGTGAAGCAATCTTACTAAGGCCCGCTGCACTCCAAATAGAAAGGGGAATGTCCGAAAGTGACCCAAATAGGAATGTCCATAAACAAATCATCCGTTATAAGAACTCCTTTATTGATAGCCTTGAGCATCATGGTTTTCCCGCAGACCATATAAGGGCCTCCGTGAAGTACATTAGTGCGCTTCTTCCTCCGTCATGAATTTGAACACCCACCTTTGCCATATGGTATAATACGCATTTAACTCCCCATCCTTTCACAATCGTATTCAATGCTTCTCTTCCCTGAAAGTGACCCTGAAGCAACCTATTAGGCAATAGCCCCAAGTTTCTATGAAAGGAACTTCATCCTCAAAGATCTATATTTACTTCCTCCCTTGTTGTTCAATAAATTGTAACTTCATACCTTTGCCTCAATCCTAGTTCCCGCAAAGACTCCAAAGATAAGTCTTTTTAGGAGGAAGGACCTTTGCCATGGTTTGGGGGAAGATTGTTGTGAGTCGTGGCCGTGGTAGGATATGATGTGGTTTAGAAGGTGCATTAGTGTATAAATCATCGAGGTATATCCGAGGTATAGGCAGGGAGAAGGGTAGAAGGGAGCTGAGCTTAGGCCCGCAATGTAAGAGATGATTCATGTCATTTGGGAGGGTAGGAATTTATGTTGGTTTTCGTATGAATAGAAGGAAGAGGAGATAGAAGGGGTGTGGTGTTGTGAAATTCAGAAGTAGTGAAGTGGTATTAGATGAGAGAGGGAAGTTTAGACTCTACTCGAATCCGGAAAGTGTTAAAGATTTGAAAGGAGGTTGTGATTCTGAGATTGGCTCCACTTAGCAAACTAGCTAAAGTAGGGAAGGCTTCATTGGTGACACTTAAAGAAACTGGGGTTGTTGACTTGAATCACGAGAAGGCACTTTGAATCCCGCCTCATTTAATGTCGAATTTCTGGCCTTACTTCATTGACGGTTACGAGTTCCTAGGCCCTCGACATAGAAATAGCTTTGTTTCTCACAATTGACTTGGCTCTTCGTAACGCGAGTAGTCAATGCCCCTAGATTGTCCTCCTGATCCGCCTTGGAACCAAGACCATCATAAAGTCCCTGAGTTATTAGAGAGTCATCGATACCGCCACATTCAACGCCGAATTTCTACTCGTGATTATTGATGGTCAGGAGTTCCTAGGCCTCGACAAAGAAATAGCTTTGCTTTCTCACAATTGACTTGGCTCTTCGTGGTAACGTGAGTAGTCAATGCCCCTAGATTATCCCCGATCCGCCTTGGAACTAAGACCATCATAAAGTACCGAGTTACGAGAGTCGCTGGTACCCGCCTCATAAACGTGCGACGCCAAGACCTCAATCAAAACGCTGAACCCACCATTGACTTAGCTCCTTGAAACGGGGTAGTTAATGTCCCTAGGTTATCCCCGCCCGCCTTGGAAATCGACCATCATTAAGGCCCGGTCGAGGTAAACTTGATACCCGCGCAGATTAAAGTTTGACGCCTAAGACTCTCAATAATGACGTTAGAAACTCGCTAGAAACCCTTCGTATTCCACATCCGATCTTGATCCTGCATGAGTGCATATTCCTAAGTATCATTGTTATCCTCGTGACCCGCCTTAGCCTTCTCACCCAAGACCCGACCCGTATAGAGTAGTCACATCGCTTTCCCGGGCATCAAGTTTGCTCTCGACACCCGCTTGAACTTCGGGGATAAGTACCATCAATGCTTTCAACCGACTTCAATCAAACAAGACATGATTACTCGACCCATGAACACCGCACGACCCGCCAAGAACCTTTGACCCACGCCCGACCTTGGCTTAGACCCGAGAATGCCATCGCGGTTCGCTTCACCAATCGCAATGTCCGCCTAGATTTTAACCCTTTTCCGCAAACCCGAGAGAATTTCCGCAGTGCTGGTACTAATGCCGAGGATCGCCTAGTTCTCGCTAAATGATCCCTTTACCAACAAATTGGCCCGTGGAATGATCAACCACCATAGTAGCATTGTGGCGCTAACGGTCCTCGCTAAGTTCCGCTTCAAACTCACTAATATCCAAGCTTTCAATTTCGATATTTTTGCCCCATTCATGTATCCTTTGTAGCATAGAATCATCTACTACATTTTCTAAAGGAAAGCGAGTCCGAGTAATACGAACCAACACGTATGGTCCGAGATCGCTTAATAAGATTTTCCTGCAATTGTCGGACTCATCGCCATTCTTTTTTTCTTCTTTGTTCTAGCTTTAGCCGAATCGCTCGAACCTCCCGAATCATTGCTAGAACGTGTAACGCTTAGACTTTTTCATATTGTGGACAACAATCAAACCATAATGAATCAAACGAAAATCTGTGGGGAGAGAAGAGGAAGAAACCTAGGAGAAACTATGGGAAACGCTGAGAGCGCTTTGCTTAGCGAGAAACTTCTCTCTAACTCCTATTTCAAGAAAACTTGAAGAATGCAATAAGGGGCTCGGCTCAGGGATTAAGGCAAGAAAATTTCAATTTTGGTCCAATAATCTCCCACTTTAAACCAAGGTTCATAAGGGTATCAAGGTTATCTCAATAGAAAGATCCTGAAAATGGTGTTTTCGTATTAGTCGCAAGGCTTAAAACCTAAGGAGTTATTCAACTTTGAAGTTGGAACTTGAAGATGAGTTATTCATAAGCTTCTAAGGGTTGCTCGAGTGGATTGAACGCCGAAAGGAGGAGCTAAAGTTGCTAAGGATCGACTTGTGCTCTTGGATCATATTTGGTCGTTGTAAAGAGGTTTTTCTACACGTGAAGCAATCTTACTAAGGCCCGCCAGACTCCAAATAGAAAGGGAATGTCCGGAAAGTGACCCAAATAGGAATGTCCATAAACAAATCATCCGTTATAAGAACTCCTTTATTGATAGCCTTGAGCATCACGGTTTTCCCGCAGACCATATAAGTGGCCTCCGTGAAGTACATTAGCGCGCTCTTCCTCCGCCATGAATTTGAACATCGCCCACCTTTGCCATATGGTATAATACGCATTTAACTCCCATCCTTTCACAATCGTATTCACGCTTCTCTTCCCGGAAAGGACCCGTGAAGCAACCTATTAGGCAATAGCCCCAAGTTTCTATGAAAGGAACTTCATCCTCAAGATCTATATTTACTTCCTCCCTTGTTGTTCAATAAATTGTAACTTCATACCTTTTGCCTCAATCCTAGTTCCCGCAAAGACTCCAAAGATAAGTCTTTTTGAGGGAAGGGACCTTGCCATGGCTGGGGGAAGATTGCTGTGAGTTGTTGCCGTGGTAGGATATGATGTGGTTTAGAAGGTGCATTAGTGTATAAATCATCGGAGGTATATCCGAGGTATAGCAGAGGAGAAGGGTAGAAGGGAGCGAGCTTAGGCCCGCAATGTAAGAGATGATTTGCGTGTCATTCGTGGGAGGGAATTTATGCTGGTTTTCAAGGAATGAAGGAAGATGAGATGAAGGGTGTGGTGTTGTGAAATTCAGAAGTAATGGTTGGTATTAGATGAGAGAGTGGGGAAGTTTAGGACTCTACTGAACTGAGAAAGTGTTAAAGACGAAAAGGAGTGTTGTGATTCTGAGATTGGCTCCACTTAGCAAACTAGCTAAAGTGGAAGGCTTCATTCGTGACACTTAAAGAAATCGGGTTGTTGACTAATCACGGTAGGCACTTTCAATCCCGCCTCATTTAATGTCGAATTTCTGCCTTACTTCATTGATGGTTATGGAGTTCCCAGGCTCCTCGACATAGAAATAGCTTTGTTTCTCACAATTGACTGGCTCTTCGTAACGCGTGAGTAGTCAATGCCCTAGATTGTCCTCCGATCCGCCTTGGAACCAAGACCATCATAAAGTCCCGAGTTATTAGAGAGTCATCGATACCCGCCACATTCAACGCCGACCCCTCGCCCTCGTGATTATTCACGGTCAGGAGTTCCTAGGCCTCGACAAAGAAATAGCTTTGTTTCTCACAATTGACTTCGCTCAGGTAACGCGAGTAGTCAATGCCCCTAGATTATCCCCGATCCGCCTTGGAACTAAGACCATCATAAAGCACCGAGTTACGAGAGAGTCGCTGCACTACCATAAATGCGCGACGCCTACCTCAATCAAAACGCTGAACCCACCATTGACTTAGCTCCTTGTAAAACGGGGTAGTTAATGTCCCTAGGTTATCCTCGCCCGCTTGGAAATCATCATCATTAAGGCCCGGTTGGAGTGTAAACTTGATACCCGCAGATTAAAGTTTGACGCCGCACTTTCAATAATGACGTTAGAAACCTCGGGGCTAAAACCCTTCGTATTCCACATCTGATCTCGATCCTGCATAGAGTGCATATTCCTAGTATCATTGTTATCCTCGTGACCCGCCTTAGCCTTCTCGACCCAAGACCCGACCAGAGTAGAAATCACATCGCTTCCGGCATTGAAGTTTGCTTCGACACCCGCGAACTTCGGGGATAGAAGTACCATCAATGCTTTCAATCGACTTCAATCAAACAAGACATGATTACTCTTGACCCATGAACACCGCACGACTCCGCCAAGAACCTTTGACCCACGCCGACTTGGCTTAGACCCGAGAATGCCATCGTGTCTTGCTTCACCAATTGCAATGTCCGCCTAGATTTTAACCCTTTTCCGCAAACCCGAGAGAATTTCCAGTAGTGTCGGGTACTAATGCCGAGTGACCGCCTAGTTCTCGCTGAAATGATCCCTTTACCAACAAATTGGCCCGTGGAACGATCAACCACCATAGTAGCATTGTGGCGCTAACGGTCCCGCGTAAGTTCCGCTTCAAACTCACTAATATCCAAGCTTTCAATTTCGATATTTTTGCCCCATTCATGTATCCTTTGTAGCATAGAATCATCTACTACATTTTCTAAAGGAAAGCGCGAGTCCGAGTAATACGAACCAACACGTATAGTCCAGATCGCTTAATAAGATTTTCCTGCAATCATTGGACTATCGCCATTCTTTTTTTCTTCTTTGTTCTAGCTTTAGCCGAATCGCTCGAACCTCCCGAATCATTGCTAGAACGCAGGTAACGCTTAGACTTTTTCATATCAGGACATAACAATCAAACCATAATGAATCAAACGAAAATCTAAGGGGGAGAGAAGAGGAAGAAACCTAAGGAGAAACTAAGGGAAACGCTGAGAATGCTTAGTGAGAGAAACTTCTCTAACTCCTATTTCAAGAAAACTTGAAGAATGCAATAAGGGCTCTCGGGTTTGGGGATTAAGGCAAGAAAAAATTTCTATTTTGGTCCAATAATCTCCCACTTTAAACCAAGGTTCATAATGGTATCAGAAGGTTATCTCAATGAAAGATCCCGGAAAATGGTGTTTTCAGATTAGTCGCAAGGCTAAAACCTAAGGAGTTATTCAACTTTGAAGTTGGAACTTGAAGATGAGTTTTTCATGTTTCTGGCGGTTGCTTGGAGCCGATTGAACGTCGAAAGGAGGAGCTAAAGTCAAGGATCGACTTGTGCTCGGATCATATTTGGGCACTGAGGTATAACTTTCATTTTACTTTTGTAATTCAAGATTTCATGTTATGATAAGTTATATGATCATGTGATATGTGTTATGAAGTTTGATAAGTTGTTATGGAAATTTGAAGCTCAAAATCCGAAATGACATGTCGAGTCATTTGAAATCAATTACAATTGTCGCTTATTAGAATCGTCGATGTTACTTACTTCAAGATTATAGTAGTTATAATCGATCACATTTGATATCATGTTATGCTAACAACTTGGATTGAAATGGAAATTGATAAGAATTGGTATTGCTGTCTAAATTGTCGAATCGATATCAGAGTTTAGACTAGTTTGTTATATATCGGGCGAATTTTACATGTCTTGATTGCCGTAATCCCTTATTGTTAGCTACTTTGTTGGTCCTTAAATGTGGCGTGTTTTGTTATTGAATTCTACCTTGAAAAAGGTGGCAAAGTATGTAGAAACAAAGGAAGTATTGTCCGATTTTCCGTGAGAATTTAGTGAATTTGCACTTGGAATATTCTACGCTTGAAACTAGAGTTAATAGACGCATTTACGTCATTATAGTTGACATACTACGACGCTAATCGACTTAGCAAGGATTAAACCAAGAGGTATGTGAACTTTTTATCTCTCGAGCATGAATAGGTTGTAAATGTATAGTACGCAGAGACGACAAGATTTTGACAATCTAGGTCCATTTGATATCCTTGGCTTATTTTAAGAATGTCCAAGTTGATTGAGTTAGGAATTAACTCACTTGTTTAAATATTAGGATATCTTGGTTTTCAAAAGCAAGAGACTTTAAGTATGTTGAAAGTATATTTGATACTTGTTTTGTTGGAAAGTTTAAGTCTCTTGGTTATAAAGAAGCATGTAAGTTGTTGAATGTATAAGCTAGTATAACTACTTTACGGGAAGTTGGTTATAATAGCTTTATGGAAAGTTTAAAGAGTGGTTTACTCTAAGTAATTTAAGTATGTTAAATGACTTGAAATAACGAAAGGCAAATTGATTTAAAGGCATCACTGTTTAAGGTTTTAAAAGTTAAGTCACTTGATTTAGAAGTCTAAAATGTATTTTCTAAAAGGTATCGCGACTGTCTTAAAATGTAGTTATGACTTGATACTACGGCTATTAGTATCTTCGAAGTGTTATATGAAAATGATTCATTTTAAAGAATAGAAGACGCTGTACTTTGGGTTAAACTCCGAATTTATAATGACACGTTAGTGCCTTAAGTAAACTAAAACGAGTGTATATGAATAAGACTAATAAGTTGTGATTTCTTAACTTGCTTATATATCAGATGATGTTTCCGTAGTGCTTATGTTATGTATGATAAGTCTGTAGGGCTTATGTTATGTATGATGGCCGCTGAGATAGGTAAGAGTATAAATGAGCGGTAAACCCCAAGACGTTATACCACCGCTGCGGATTTGCTACCCATGACGCGGCGAATACCACGCGAGTCCCATGGGCTTACGCGGGTGAAATAGTCCCACGCGGGCGGTACAACCTATGCGAGGAATACCTCACGCGGTCCACACGACCTACGCGTGAAATAGTCCCGCGAGTAGGATTGCTTAACGATAACGCCGGTGGTCCCGCTGATCGCGAGCTTCCTATTTTACGTCAGGAAGTATACTTTTGATTACTCATTATTAGTAAGGCAATCGTAATCGTTAATCGAAGTTATCATACCGCCTCCGCTTTATTATAGATTTATGATTTCATTACGCATTTCTGGGCCACATATTTGGTACACGTTGCATCGACTCTCCTTCGGGGCCGCTCATGCCACCGGTAGAGTATACAGGTTACTGATCCTCACTTTTAGGATCACTGATTCAGCTGCTGAGAAGCTCCATTACTCCGGAGGCTTATCCTCGTATGGTCTGGTTGTTGTACATTCTGTGGTACGGTGGGCCCCGTCTGGCCACGCTTGTTATTCTTAGAGGTCCTGTAGTCACATCAGGATCGGGTTGTAAAGAAAAGAAAATGTATCGCTTTATCTCAGATAGCTTACCGTGGCCTTATCGCCACTCGCTGTTATTTTATGTTAAGCATTTTTATCGCTTGTGTATATTCCACGCTATTCTCTCGATGTATACGAAGGGTGCCTGTAGGCACCACCGCGGCCCGGTCGGTTCGTGACAAAAGTGGTATCAGAGCAGTTAGTCCTCTGAAAGCGTACGCACCGTGTCAGTAGAGTCTTGATTATCGCTGTGTTGTGCACCACATCTATAATCGGAGGCTGCAGGACATTTAGGATTGGTTTCATTCTTCTCACTCAGATCGCATGCGATAGAGTCAGATGGTTGTGGTCGCCTCCCTAACAAGTTACGATTGTTCGCATACAGAAAGACAAAGATGACTCAGAAAGATTACGAGGATCGCGATCCGTGTCAGTAATGTTTGTAGTTGGTATTGTGACATACAACTATATGGATTTATGTACGAGGTCGACGCTGTCCTAGAATGATTTTAGATTACCAAGATTCGTAAGTGACTAAATAAATACCGGAAGGTATGAAATAGCTTTAATGAATTCTCATCAAGGTTTTACGTACTAATTTGAGATAATTAGAAACGCATGATCCGTTCGAGAAGGAAATGGACCCTTAAGAAGTTATTATTAAGGGAATTAATGGAAGACTATGTTAATAGATCGAGATACGTAGTAGAATTTCGAGAATGGTACGTGAGATCCGTATGAGTAAGTATGGTTGTTGTGGTCAAGACAACACGATTATGGTATTACGATAAATTTTGTACCCGCTACTGGGAACTGAGCAAGGCAGGCATGGAGCATGGAAATTGCGAGCCTAAGAATGTGATAACCACCGAGACCTTAGGTATATAAGGCCTTCTGCAGTAAAAGTTAAGATGTACTCAAGGAAAAGAGTTAAATACGACGCCGAGTCGGGTTGGGACCTATTAAGGGTCGCCATAGCTTGAAATGAAATGATCATGGGTAGTAGTCCTCCACGCGACAGTGGTCACGAGGTGCAAGGCCCAAATTTATTTAATCATTTTACGGGTTCGTGGACGGTTCCATCGAACCAAGTTGAGAGCTGAACGGGCCTTATATTGTTTAATTTAGTAAATCCAAAGAGCGAGGCGAATTAGTATGGAATTTATGTACGTATGCTAGTATAAGTTTGGAAGTACACGGAAAGAGTATGACCAAGGAAAAAAGAGCAACCAAGTGTAAAGAAATAAAGCCCGAATCCACGAGACCTTTCGAGCGACTACACCCGCGAGCGTCGCGGTAGTAATGAAATGGGTAGATAATTGCCGATAACGATACAGCGCTGACCCTAGCAAACCTAGCAGAGCTATGACGCATATCGAGGCTACATGAGTACGTTAGTTGGCCTCTTGTTATGCCAACGCTGATCGCAGAGAGATCGCTCGATTCCAGCTCGTAACCGATTATCCAGCAGTAAAGGATGAGAAGCCGTAGTAACCAAAGTGAATTATCCTTCCTTCTTCGAATCATTGTTTTTCTTTTAAGTATGCGTGACTTGTTCACTCGAGGTGAATCGACGCAGCAAAGTAAGTAATAATTGAATTTGAAGAAATTTACGTTAAGTGCCCTCGAGGTACTTCGAGTTAGTTTGGCGTATGTCGTGGCCACATCGTTATACCCTATTTCCGCAGTATGCACGCAAGGGCGACGAGAAAAGTTTGAGCCTTAAAGTTAGGCAAGGATCGCAAATTTTGTGCACAACCTCAGAAAGAGTCGCTTTCGACTAAACATTTTCCGACTTTCTAAGGGAAAATACGGCATGTCATTTATAATTTTTATGGATTTTTCCGAGAGCGAAATATTTTGATTAACGAGAGGGTGACACTTGTCACCCTCAAGTGGACGATTTCAAGCCATTCTTGGCGCTTTTTCTGCCTTTTCCTTCGTCAAGGATTAGGTAGGATATTTTTGTAGTTGATGAGTAAGTGGGACCCACACAACACATGGCTTAATCTACACCTTACACTTGCCTACCACTTGACTTGATCTCGACTCATCGTGGTCCTATAAATACCCCCTTGTCAAGGTTTTCATCCTCAAATCTTTCTAAGTCTTGAAAACCCTCTCTCCTTCGAGCTGCTCGCCCAAAGCCACCCCTCCTCGAAAAGGCCCTCGCCAAACCCCTCTCCCTTTGTAGTGTTCTAGCCGAGAACATACCCCTACCTAAAGTTGTTCTCAAAAAATACCCTTCCCTTGTTAGAGAAATACTTCCAAGTATTGTTTAATTCCAAAATACTCGCCCAAATACCTTGTAGTATTCCAAGGTTACCCCTATACGAAAAGCCCGTAAATACTATTATACTTCCTTCACTACTAAACGAAACCCTAAGGAAAATCTTCACCGTTGGTCAAGTATCAAGAAGAAGTTTCGTAGAACTTCTAAGGGTTGTTTGAAGCTGGCTGGCACTTATGAGCTAAACGTTGCTCAGATCGACATTAAAACTTGGTTAATTTTGGGCTTACCGAGGTAAATAATCCTATCATTCTATTGTAATTGGAAATTACATACGTAGTTGCATAGAAATGAATATAAGATTCATAAGAGAATTGAATTGTAATAAGGATATTACGTAATAGATTTGAACTCAAATCACATCGTGTTAATGTAAGTAGAAGATTAAATCAGATTTACATAGATCGTATTTACAGAGACTTATAACCTTTATCGTCAATGTTCATGAGTAGCATGTACTACTTGGAAAGTGGACGCGCTAGCCTGCTATAGCCATGAGTGTTTTGCTAATAGTCGATAATCGTCGAGGTATGTGATTCTTCCTATCCTTTTGAGCATGATATTTTAAAAGAATATATATATAGTACGCAGACGACGTGTTAACTAACGTAGTTTTACTAAGAATGTCTTTTGGCTTGGTTTAATAATAAGAATCTTGAAGATTTCAAAAGAATTAAGAAACCTTTTGAAAGAAGAGTAATGCTTGAGTTTTAAAGCTAAGAGTTATACTAGCTTTAAGGAAGTTAGGTATAACGACTTAAGAGAGATAAAGAATGGTTTATTAATTTTAGAAGTTAAGAGACTTGATCTTAAAAGATAAGAGGCTTGACTTAAAATGAATTAATATGAATGTTGTGTAAAACCTCATTCGCGAGTAATGAGTACTTGGTTGTTAAAAGGAATAATGTTTTACCGATTTCGAAATCGTAATAAGTATCGAACAAACCACGAAGGCTTAATAAAGGAAATGATTGACTAAAAAGTATTATTAAAACCAGAGAAACCTCCATCCGCATGTAAGCCAAGATTTAGACAAAATGATATTACATTTCCTAGATCATGGTCGCTTTAATAAGATTGTTATGAACAAAGAATAACCTACTCACACATAAGGCATATGTTTTCAAATTGTTTTAAAGGATTAAAACTATGAACTACTTAAACCTTTTCAAAACGAAACTGAGCATTTGAAATTAGGCAAACTTCAACGCTTGGAAAATAATGTTGTTACTTGATTTTACAAAGGGAAGTGTTTTGGTTTACTTAACAATGTTAGTCACTCTATTTTTATACTACGTATCGTGACCTTTGTAAAAGAAATAGATCTCTAAAAGGAATTTAACGACGTAGCACTTTAGGTTAAAACCCTGACTTGACATAAAATGAAAGTACCTCGAGTCGTGTATAACTCGCCTATGCTTGTTGTTGTGTAAATTGCCTATGCTTGTCGTGGATAGCCTTTGTTGTGCAAAATTGTGTTTCTATACTAGCCTTCTCAATGGAGCGTGGACTTGCTGAGAACTTACTCGACGTAACGCGACAAGATTCCACTGCATGCTTCCATTATTATTGTTATACGGGCATGTCTACACCGATGATGGATTACGAGGCACGTGACCATTATGGTTATTTATGGCGAAGTATCGTGACTTACTTGCCAGGATCGCGCGAGCCTATTTACTTGCCCCGCCGCCACGTGACGCAGTGGATCTCGTATAGGTTATCGACTTGCCACGCGGTCACCTTCACGCTAAGCATCGTGGAATTACTGCCAGATCCGTGCTTAGTCCGTTACTTGCCCCGCCATCCGCGTGGCGCCGAGGATCCGGTGGAGGCTATTGCACTTGCCACGGTCACCTTCGCGAGCCGTTTGACGTAAGCTTCGTGACTTACTGTGATCCGAGCATACCGCTTACTTACCCCGCCGCCACGTGACGCAGTGGATCCGCATAGGTTATCGCACTTGCCACGTGTCGCCTTCATGTTATGATTATTTCCGCATTTGTCTCTTTATGACATACGCGGGACCCGATGTTCGTGTACTTCGTGTTATCATATCATAGATCGCCGCAGCGAGGCGTATTCCACGCATGATTGATGTCGCGGGCGAGACCCATAGTTATATTTGAGTAACGACTGGAGGCGCGAGTCCCCGATTTGATATAATTGTTTATACGCTGCATCGTAGTTTGGTTATCATACATGTCTCCCGCTTTATATAGACTATTATGATTTCATTTACGATTTTCGCCACATACTGTACTGCCAGACCGACCTCCTTCGGCCGCTCACGCCGCATATGAGGTACATCTACCGCCGATCCCCGCCATAGATCACATTTCAGCAGATTGGAAGTCTGCTTCCTGAGGCTTATCTTTTGCATGCTACCTGAGTCCGTAAGTTCTTGTACATTCACGGGTACGGCGGGCCCCGCCCCGCCATAGTTGTTGTAAAAAATCTAGAGGTCCGTAGTTCACAAAGTGTGGTTGTAAGGATTGTAACTGTTCAAATGTCGATATATATATATATGCAGAAAGGCAACCGTTTTGGTTGGCCTATTTTCTTTTATCTTGATCCATATCTAATTATATGTTTAAGTTTTTATTTCCGATGGTTATTCTCTCGATGTCAGATCACCAGGTGCCCGGTAAGGCACTACCACTGCCCGGTTCGGGTCGTGACAACGACCTTCCGGATAATTTCAGGAAAATGTGCAGGGCAAGAATAAAATAAGTACGAGTGTTGCCGGCGGCAAGTTGAGGGCATCTTTGGTAGGTTTTGAAAATCTACATGACTTTAAGGCGGTGCGTGATGACTAGATAGTTACTGTACCGCAAGAGGACCCTGTGATTGTGGTCGAGCCTCCAATGAAAGTTTATTTAATGCGAGATAAGTTCTCTCCCCACGTAAGCGACGCTTTACGACATGGGTTATGTGTACCCATGATTGTTAGACGGGATGTGAGATCGCAAGGTCTTCGTGATCGCTATGCCATAGGTTACGCTTTAGATAACCGTGGAAAAGTATCATGTTGGGTAATTAAGAACGACGCTATTTAAATGGTCTGGTAGTGTCGTAAGGAAAACGCAGTAGTACGATATATGAAACCGCATTTATGAATCAAGATAGAAATACTTTGCTAATAATAAGCCTAAGGTAAGGTTATGACCGTAATGATAAAGGAGAATACGACTATGGTTATGAAAGTTCCAGGAGAAATGACAACCCCAGACTAGTGTAAGACCATTAGTAAATAACGGGCGAATAACACCTCGAGGAAACGTGGTAGCATCGTTACTACTGACGAGATAAAGGAAACCTCTCCCCCCCCCCCCCACTAAATTGTGATTGACAGGAAGTCTTGCCAGGAGGCAATCAAAGGAATCAAGTCTAAGTCTAATGACCAAGTTTGGTTGCAATAGAGAAAAGGAAACAGAAACCATAATCAGATTAATGACACCCTAATATTTTGCAAGAATGAGAAAGGTTTCAGCTATCGGAAGATAAGTTGATTCGACTACGCTCTAACCTCCTCCGAAAGACTGTAGGTTAGGTTATTATGATAACACGCTGGTGTCAATAGGCAGCGCTAACGCAACCCGATAAGGATATAGAGCCCAGGTTTTCCTGTAGTTGCGAAGCAGAGGAAATTACGCCTCTTCCGATTTAGAGCGGCGCGCTTAAATCATGCCTCGAGGATTTGGGGCACGACGATATATAGACTTCATGTGGATATTTGTGCGCACTCACAAAAGCCTCCCAGATATCCGCAGATCGAGGCAATAGAATTTGCATAATGACGCTGGTTAGAGTTATTCAAGGATTGTGATATTGATATCCTATACCACCCAGGAAAGCCAAGACGCTTAAATATACTCTTAGTCGCGATCTATGGTAGTATGCCGACGGGCAGCAGATAGATCGACGTGGTCCGTGAGATTCTTCGCCATCGAGCCTGTGGGTTCGATTATTTGTTTCAAGGTTAACGGTTTATATCCGGAAGCTGCCAGTCTTCCGTCGCTGGTGAGGTAAAGAGGCTACGCGATGAGAATCCAGCTTATGATACTCAGATCGAGATACCGCCTCCGAGAAGAGAAGAGCATGTTTGAATAGCACCGACGAGGTCGGATACGAGGATGATTGTGTGTATCGGTCGCAGAGCTAGTCACAGTTTTGCGAGGCATACAAAGGCTTATTGCTAAAATTGTTCGGTCGATCAAGTCAGGTCGTGACCTCGTATGTACGATGGGTAAGATGACCTGAAAGAGACGAGCAGTTGTCGCTTAATATCCGACTAGTAAAGCAGTCATGGTTGAACACCGTAAGCCCAGCTGGCTATCGCAGCGATTTAGACCCGACTTAGACATGAGAGGTAATTAGAATGATCTTGTTACTGGGTGGCATCGCATCGAGGAAGCGCGACCGGGTCATGGTAAATAGTCGCTAAACCAACGTGTTCTTTCTGATTGGGACCACTTACTCTACCGAGGTTTACGCTAGCTCAGATAGCAGGGGATTACGAGATCGCACGGTCCCTACATTTATGATGTCGCATGATGAGCTCGACATGATAACTTCGAGGTTTTTCGTATGGGTTTTAGGGACACAAGTGAGTCTCGCAGTTGCATTACACCTCGCACCGACGGACAGCAGAGCGCATCATCCGTGCACTTCGAGGATAGGTCATGCCCGATTCTTGATTTCAGATATAGCCGAGGTTAATTGCCTCTTGTTGTGTTACGACGATAATGCATACCCTTCCAAAGATTCAGATGGCCATGCGATGAGGCCTCAGATGTAAGAAAGTGCAGATCGCCGGCTGGATGGTTCGACATAGGCGAGGTTCAGCTTATTTGGTCCGCATTTGATTCAATGGCCGGATAAGTGGCTTATCCGAAAGATTATTAGTAAGCTTAGAGTCGTAAGAAGCTTTACGCAGATAACCGACGCTGACACGGGTTCATTTGACATTTTAGTACGAGTATTCACATGTGGCCTCGTGTGGTATTATTGGTACGTAGGGTTGTAAAGAAGACTATGTCGCTATCTTTAAGTTTGACTCCCGATAGAACATTCGGGGACGAATGTTTCTAAGGGGGGAAGAATGTTACACCCCGGAAATTCCAGGATATGTTTATAAGAACGTACGTAAGAACTCAAAAATGTTAAGATTTGAGACGAGTAAAATTTATCTAATTATGGAATTGTCTGAAAACAAAATATTATGATTTAACGGGAGGCGTACACGCGTCACCCCCTTGCTTGGTCTTGGACGAAAATACATGGATAGGATGGTCATTTGACCATAATTTAAATGACCAAGTCTTGCAAAGACTAATAGCTTGATATCAGGACTTAGTCAAGGCCACTTGGCTAGGATCCATGTGAAACTCATCTAGGCCACCCATTTGTTCTAATCTTGACCCTCCATTATGTTATATATATACTAGTAGCAAGACTAGTTCCCACACTTTCTTATTTCAAGAAAACTTGAAGAATGCAATAAGGGCTCTTTGGGGATTAAGGGCAAGAAAAATTTTCAATTTTGTCCAATAATCTCCCACTTTAAACCAAGGTTCATGGGTGTCAGAAGGTTATCTCAATAGAAAGATCCCGAAAAATGGTGTTTTCGTATTAGTCGCAAGGCTAAAACCTAACGAGTTATTCAACTTTGAAGCTCGAACTTGAAGATGAGTTATTCATAAGTTTCGGGCGGTTGCTTGGAGTGGATTGAACGTCGAAAGCGAGTGAGCTAAAGTTACAAGGATCGACTTGTGCTCTTGGATCATATTTGGGCTAATTGAGGTATAACCTTCATTTTACTTTTGTAATGAAGATTTCATGTTATGATAAGTTATAAGTGATCATGTGATATGTGTTATGAAGTTTGATGTTGTTATGGAAATTTGAAGCTCAAAACTAAAAATGACATATTGAGTCATTTGAAATCAATTACAATTGTCGCTTATTAGAATCGTCGATGTTACTTACTTCAAGATTATAGTAGTTATAATCGATCATGACTTCATATCATGTTATGCTAACAACTCGATTGAAATGAAATTGGATAAGAATTGGTATTGTTTCCAAATTGCCGAATTGATATCAGAGTTTAGACTAGTTTGTTATATATCAGGTCGGAATTTTACATGTCTTGATTAAGCGGTAATCCCCTATTGTTAGCTACTTTGTCGGGCCTTAAACGCGCGTGTTTGGTTATTGAATTCGCCTGAAAAGGTGGCAAAGTATGTAGAAACAAAGGAAGTGTCCCATTTTCCGTAGAATTTAGTGAATTTGCACTTGGAATATTCTACGCTTGAAACTAGAAGTTAATAGACGCACTACGGTCATTATAGTCGACATACTACGTGACGCGAATCGACTTCGCAAAGGATTAAACCGGCAGGTGTGTAGAACTTTCTTATCTCTTGAGCACGAATAGTTGTAAATGTATAGTACAGAGACGACAAGATTTTGACAATCTAGGTCCATTTGATATCCTCGCTTATTTTAAGAATGTCCAAGTTGATCGAGTTGGGAATTAACTCACTTGTTTAAATATTAATGATATCTTGGTTTTCAAAAGTTAAGAGACTTTAAGTATGTCAAAGTATTTTTGATACTTGTTTTGTGGAATGTTTAAGTCTCTCGTTATAAAGAAGATGTAAGTTGTTAATGTATAAAGCCAGTATAACGCTTTATGGAAGTTGGTTATAATAGCTTTATGGAAAGTTTAAAGAGTGGTTTACTCTAAGTAATTTAAGTATGTTAAATGACTTGAATTAACGAAAGGCAAATTGATTTAAAGGCATCAATTGCTTAAGGTTTTAAAAGAAGAAGTCACTTGATTTAGAAGCCCTAAAATGTATTTTCTAAAAAGGTATCATGACTTGCCTTAAAACGTAGTTATGACTGATACTACCGCTATTAGTATCTCGAAGTGTTATATGAAAATGAGTCATTTTAAAAGAATAGAAGTACGTAGTAATTCGGGTTAAACTCCTGATTTATAATGACATGTTAGTGCCTTAAGTAAACTAAAACGAGAGTGTATATGAATAAGACTAATAAGAAGTTGTGGGATTTCTTAACTTGCTTATTTATCAGATGATGTTCTGGAAGGCTTATGTTATGTATGATAAGCCCAGAGGGCTTATGTTATGTACGACGGCCTATTGAGATAGTAAGAGTATAAATGAGGTAAACCCCAAGACGTTATACCACCTTCTCCAGTAAGAGATAAACGCGGGTAAACCCCAAGACGTTATACCACCCGCTTGTGGTAAGAGTATAAATAAGGGTAAACTCCCAAGACGTTATACCACCGCTCGTGATTTGCTACCCATGACGCGAGGAATACCTCACGCGAGTCCCATGGGCTTACGCGGTGAAATAGTCCCACGCGGTATGCCTTGGCGAGGAATACCTCACGCGGTCCACACGACCTATACGGTGAAATAGTCCTGAGTAGGATCGCTTAACGATAACGCGGCGGTGGTCCCGCTGATCGCGAGCTCCTATTTTTACGTTGTAAGTGATACTTTGATTACTCTCATGTTAGTATGAATCGTATTGTTAATCGAAAGCATCATACCGTCTCCAGCTTTATTATAGACTTATGATTTCATTACAAAAGCATTTCGGCCACATATTTGGTACACGTTGATCGACTCTCCTTCGGGCCGCTCATGCCGCAGTAGAGTATACAGTAGCTGATCCTCACTTTTAGGATCACCGATTCAGCCGCTGAAGCTCCATTACTCCGAGGCTTATCCTCGGTATGGTCGTTGTTGTACATTCGGTACGGCGAGGCCCCTCCGCCACAATTGTTATTCTTAGAGGTCCGTAGTCACATTGCGGATCGAGTTGTAAAGAAAAGAAAATGTACCGCTTTATCAGATAGCTTACTGAAGGCGGCCTTATCACCACCGTTGTTATTTTATGTTAAGCATTTTATCACTGTGTATATTCCGCCGCTATTCTCGATGTATACAAAAGGGTGCCAGTAGGGCACCGCCGCGCCCGTGGCCTGTTCGCGACAAAAGCAGTATCGAGCGCTTAGTCCTGAAAGCGTCTGCACCGTGTCAGCAGTAGTCTTGATTATCGCGTGTCGCACCACATCTATAATCGTGAGGCAGCAGGACATTTAGGATTGGTTTCCATTCTTCTCACTCGAGATCGCGCGATAGAGCTGTATGGTTGTGGTCGCCCCTAACAAGTTATGATTGTTTGCCACGCAGAAAGCAAGCCGACCAGAAATATTACGAGGATCGCGTGATCCAAAGTTGGTAATGTTTGTAGTCGTATCGTGACATACAACTATACGGATTTATGTATGAGGTCGATTTAACGTCGCTTAGAATGATTTTAGATTACCGTGATTTCGTAAGGACTAAATAAATACCGGAAGGTATAAACAGCTTTAATGAATTCTCATCAAGGTTTTACGTGACTAATTTGAGATAATTAGGAAACGATGAGTCATTCGAGATGAAATGAACTCCTAGAAGTTATTATTGGAATTAATGGAAGACTATGTTAATAGATCGAGCTACGAGTATAATTTCGAGAATGGTACGCGTTAGATCCGTATTTGAGTAAGTATGGTCTGTGGTCAAGACAACACAATTATGGTATTACGATAAATTTTGTACCATGCATGGGAACTGATAACGTAGGCATGAGCATGGAAATCATGAGCCTAAGAATGTGATAACCACCGAGACCTTAGGTATATAAGGCCTTCCTGCAGTAAAAGTTAAGACACATCAAGGAAAAGAGTTAAATATGACCGAGCCGGGTCGGGGACCTATTAAGGGTCGCCAGCTTGAAATGAAATGGGATCAGTTGGTAGTAGTCCCGCCACGTGACAGGTCACGGCGGTGCAAGGCCCAAATTTAGTTAATCATTTTACTTCGCGGACGGTTCCATCGAACCAAGTCAGAGAGCCAATGGGCCTTATATTGTTTAATTTAGTAACTCCAAAGAGCGAGGCCAGAATTAGTATGGAATTTATGACGATGCTAGTATAAGTTCGAAGTACCAAAGAGTACGACCAAAGAAAAAGAGCAACCAAGCGTAAAGAAATAAAGCCCGAATCCACGACCTTTCGAGGCGACTACACCGCGAGTGTTCAGCGGTAATGAGCCGGGTAGATAATCACGATAACGATATGCCGCTGACCCTAGCAAACCTAGCAGAGCCGCATGACAGATATCGAGGTCACATGAGTACGTAAGCCGGCCTCTTGTTATGCCAACGCTGACTCGCAGAGAGATTCGCTCGATTCCAGCCTCGTAAGTCGATTATCCAAAGGTAAAGGAAGAGAAGCCGTAGTAACGAATTATCCTTCCTTCTTCGCATCATTGTTTTTCTTTTAAGTCTGCGACTTGTTCACTGAGGTGAATTGACGGGACGCAAGTAAGTAATAATTGAATTTGAAGAAATTTATGTTAAGGCCCTCGAGTTACTGAGTTAGTTTGGTGCGGCCGTGGCCACGACCTTCCTGGATAATTTCGTGAAAATGTGCAGGCAAGAATAAAATAAGATTTAGTGCCGCGGCAGTCGAGGCATATTTGGTAGGTTTTGAAAATCTACATGACTTTAAGGCGCGCGGATGACTAGATAGTTATCGACCGCAAGAGACCCCGTGATTGTGGTCGAGCCTCCAAGGAAAGTTTATTTAGCGGAGATAAGTTCTCTCCCCACGTAGCGACGCTTTTACGACATGGGGTTATGTGTACCCATGATTGTTGGGACGGATGTGAGACTGGTAAGGTCTTCGTGATCGCCATGCCATAGGTTACGCTTTAGATAACCGTGGGAAAAATATCGTGGTTGGGTAATTAAGAACGACGTTACTAAATGGTCTAGAAAGTGTCGTAAGGAAAATGCAGGTAGTGCGATATATGAAACTGCGATTATGAATCAAGATAGAAATACTTTTGCAATAATAAGCCTGGGCGTAAGGTTACACCGTAATGATAAAGCGAATACGACTATGGTTATGAAAGTTGCACGAGATATGACGACCCTGCACTAGTGTAAGACCATTAGTAAATAATAGCAGTGAAGAACACCTGAGGAAAGGTGGTAGATCGTTACTACTTGACGAGATCAAGGAAACCTCCCCACTAAATTGTGATTGACAGGAAGTCTTGTCAGGAGGCAAGCAAAGGAATAAAATCTAAGTTTAATGAGCAAGTTTGGTTGCAATAGAGAAAAGGAAACAGAAACCATAATTGAGATTAATGACACCCGAATATTTTGCAAGAATGAGAAAGGTTTCCGCTATCGGAAGATAAGTTGATTCGACTACGCTTCTAACTCCCCGAAAGACTAGGGTTAGGTTATTATGATAACACGTCATGTCAATAGGCTGTGTGCTAACGCAACCCGAGCAAGGATAAGAGCCTAGGTTTTCCCGCAGTTAGAAGCAGAAAGGAAATTACGCCTTCCGATTTAGGAGGGTGGCGCTAAATCATGCCTCAAGATTTCGGCACGACGATATATAGACTTACGTGATATTTGTGCGTACTCACAAAGCCTTCGTATATCCGCAGATCGAGGCAAGAGAATTTGCGGCAATGACGCTGTTAGAGTTATTCAAGGATCATGATATTGATATCCTATACCACACGTGGAAAGCCAAGACGCTTAAAGATACTCTTAGTCACGGATCTAAGGGTAGTATGCCGTACGGGCAGCCGGATAGATCGACGTGGTCCGTGAGATTCTTCGCCATCGAGCCTGTGGTTCGATTATTTGTTTCAAGGTTAATGAAGTTTATATCGAGAAGTTGCCGAGTCTTCCGTCGCTGAGGAGGTAAAGAGGCGGCTTATGAGAATCTGGCATGATACAAGATTTAGATACGACTTCCAGAAGAGAAAAGCATGTTTGAATAGCACCGGACGCAGTCGTGATATGAGGATGATTGTGTGTACCGTGCCGCAGGCTAGTCAGGTTTTAGCGAGGCATACAGCAAGGCTTATTGCTCAAATTGTTCGGGTCGACTAAGTTGCGGTCGTGACCTCGGATGTACGTATGGTAAGATGACCTGGAAAAGCGGACGAGCAGCAGTTGTTGCTTAATATCCGAATTAGTAGCGGTGTCATGGTTGAACACCGTAAGCCCAATGGCTATCAGCGATTTAGACCTCGACTTAGACACGGGAGGTAATTAGAATGGATCTTGTTACGGTGGCATCGCATTCGCAGTAAGTGCGACTTCGGGGTCACGGTAACAGTCGCGAAACCAGCCGTGTTCTTCGGATCGGGACCACTTACTCTACCGAGGTTTATGCTAGCTTGTATAGCGGGGATTACGATCGCACGGTCCCTACGCTTATGATGTCGCATGCACGTAGCTCGACATGTATAACTTCCGAGGTTTTTCGTATGGTTTAGGGACACAAGCGAGTCTCGTTGTTGCATTACACCGTCGACCGACAGCAGAGCGCACTATCCGCACTCGAGGATAGGTCATGGCCCGCGTTCTGATTTCAGATATAACGGAGGGTTAATTGCCTCTTGTTGTGTTACGTGACGATAACAGATACCCTTCCAAAGATTCATGGCCACGATGAGGCCTCAGATGTAAGAGCGTATATCGCCATTGATGGTTCGACATAGGCGAGGTTCAGCTTATTTGGTCCAGATTTGATTCACGCACATGGATAAGGCGCGGCTTATCCGAAAGATTATTAGTAAGCTTAGAGTCGTAAGGCTTTATGCAGATAACGCTGACACGCATGAGGTTCACTGACATTTTAGTACGAGTATTGTTATGTGGCCTCGTGGTATTATTGGTACGTAGGGTTGTAAAAGAAGACTATGTCGCTATCTTTAAGTTTGACTCGAAAGAACATTCTGTGACTAATGTTTCTGGCGGGGAAGAATGTTACACCCCTGAAATTCGTGATACGTTTATAAGAACGCATTTAAGAACTCAAAATATTAAGATTTGAGACGAGTAAAAATTTATCTAATTATGGAATTGTCTAAAACAAAATATTGCGATTAATGGGATGCGCACACACGTCACCCCTTGCTTGGTCTTCGACGAAAATACACGGATAGATGGTCATTTGACCATAATTTAAATGACCAAGTCTTGCAAAGACTAATAGCTTGATATTGTTGACTTAGCCAAGGCCACTGCCAGATCCATGTGAAACTTGTTATACCCCCGCATTTCCGCAGTATGTATGCGAGACGCACGTGCATTATTCAAGCCCTAATTAGGTTAAGAATGAACTTGTGGAACTTTCGACGAAAAGATTCCGAACTCGCAAGGAAATTCTACGCTTTTAATATTTTAACCGACACGGATTTTTCCGAGAGACGAAATATTTTGGATCAATAGGAGGGTGACATGTCACCCTTAGTTGGTACGGGTTGGACGTAAATGTGGCCAAGTGGACAAGGTCAAATGGTCAAGTCTTGCAAAGATATTTTTCGTAGCGGTAGGTAGGTTGACGGTTTGCTTGTGTTAGCTGGAGGCCACATGGCTCATTGTTGTGCAGGATATATGTTCCAATGTCACGACATATGTCCCAACATCACAAGGACACTTGTCGGAAGACCTCACTCTTCACACGGATCTTAATCCCCACCCTCCATTTTTTTAATTCGCCATCGAGGGCTCTAGAAATACCCCTCAGGCAAGACTTCATCCACAAACACAATTTCCAAGTCTCAAAAACTCCCTCTCCCTTGTAGTGTTCTCGCCTGCCCTCTTTCCCCTTTTGCTTAGTGGTTCCGTCAAACATCCTCCTCCCATCCTAGTTGTCTCACAAATACCTCTCGTTATACCCCGTATTTCCGCAGTATGTATGCGAGACGCACGCATTTGCAGAATCACGGCAGAAAGATCGGAAAGTAAGAAAGAGGTGGATTTTTCCACTAAAAGTTTCCGCTTTGAAGGAAAAAGGTTCGCTAAAGGAATTGATTCCCAGATTGGTATTCTGACTTCCGAATATTAGAGAATTATGGAATTTTATTTTCTGAATGGTCACGGGCCCACGGAGAAATTTACTTGCCGGGCCCACTTTGTTTTCGAGATTTTGGCCATTGTGGATTTTTCGAAAAGACGCTTTTGAGGGCCAATAGGAGGGTGACACGGTCACCCCGCCAGGTGTCTCGCCGAATGACCTTTGCACAACACCGCTAGAGTCGCTTTTTAAACGCTTACAGAATTTGCGGCGGAAAATTCGCTATGTCGCTTTTGTATTTTTTAAGGATTTTTCCGAGAGACGAAACATTCCGACCAACGGAGGCGACACGTGTCACCCTCACAACGGAGACAGTTGGGCGCACTGGCCGAACTGGCGGGTCAGGTGCTAGATATTTCGTGAGATATTTGCAGGGTTTGGAGTAGGCTAGGTGCACTTGGCTTGATCTTCGCCTTACACTTGCTTTGCACTTGGCTAGATCTTCGCCATTGGTGGCCTTGGGTTTGCTATAAATACCCCTTAGTCGATGAACTTTCTTCATCCCAAAAATCATTTTCCAAGTCTTGAAATCTCTCCCCTCATGATGAAATCGCCCAAAGCCCTCCCTCAGGAGCTTTGGGCCAGAGGCCCCCTTGAGCGAGGCTGGCCGTGTACCCCCTAGCCTAGTTGTTTTGATAATACCCTCATTGTGGTATAGAAATACTCTCTAGATTGTGATAATGCCCAAAATACCTTAGCCTTGTACCTTGTAGTATTCCAAAGATACCTCTTTACGTAGAGTCCGGAAATACTACCTTTGTCCTTTTTAGTCTCAAACCGAAACCCTAAGGAAATCTTCATACTGGTTGAAGATTTTGAGTGTGTTTGTTAGAACTTCTAGTTGTTTGGAGTGGTTGGAAGACTGAGCTGAAAGCTAAACCTTGCTCAGGATCGACATTATAACTTGATAATTTTGGGCTTATCGAGGTAATTATCTTCTTCTCTATTGTAATTGGAAATTACATGTTTGTTAGAGTATAGTCAAGTATACTATATATAACTACTTAGTATTCGCAATGTCTTTTGACTTAAGCTCAAGAACAAAGAATCAATTGAATCAGATTTACATGTGATCAGTATTTCGTAGACAGGTAAGACATCAGTAATTGTACACGCCCGTAGATAGAAACCCCCGGTTGGCTTGGTAGCCGCCTGAGCATAGAGGAGATTTACGCTGGCTGTGTGAGGCTAATTTTCTATGTAAAGATGTAAACTGTGTTTTGGGTTAATAGACGCTTTGACCTTTATAGTGAAAGTACTAAGAGTAGCGATTCTACCAGGAGTGGAAAGGGCCAGTGCGTTGTAGTACTGAGCATTTTGCTTATTGTCGATAAATCGTCACGAGGTACGTGAACCTCTTCCTATCTTTTCTAGCATGATTGTCGTGGAACTACGTAGTACGTAGACGATACGCATAAGTGATTTGTTGGTTTAAAACATAGGTGTTATAATAGCTTTATGGGAAGTTAGTTATAACGACCTTATGTAAGTGAAAATGGTTTATCAATGTTAGAAGTTAAGAGACTTGATCTTATAAGATAAGAGACTTAACTTATTTGTTTTAATGCGGACGTTAGTGTGAAACCTCATTCATGAGTAACGAGTACTGGTTTTAAAGTGATAATGTTTTACCGATTTCGAATCGAATCGTATCGGCCGCACTAACGCAGCGCTAATAAAGGAAAATGTATCAATAATGACGCGTTGTCAGACAAAAACCAGTAGAAACCTCCATCCGCATGGCTAAGACGACAAAATGATATTACATTTTCTAGATCATGGTCAGAATATGATCATTATAAACAAGAATAAACTACTAATGATATGACATATGTTACTCAATTGTTCTAAAAAGGAATCAAGTGATTAAGTTTGGGGAACTATGAAACCATTTGAAAACGGTAGGTTCGAGTAATCAAACTAGGCAAACCGGAACTTAGGAAAAGAATGTCATACTTGATTTTGAAAAGGCGTGGGTTGGTCATTCTAATACTACGTATCGTGACTTTTATAAAAGTAATGGATCTCTTTTAAAAGTTAACTTAACGATGTAGTAGTTCTGGTTAAAACCTGACTTTGCATAAAATGAAAGTACTTGAGTCAGGTGAAACTTGCCTATGCTTGTTGTTGTGAAACTTGCCTATGCTTGTGATTGATAGCCTTTATTGTACAATCGCCGAGTTTCGTGTTACCGCTTCTCGATAGAGGGTCGTTGACCGTCGAGAACTTACTTCGACGTGCCTACAAGAAACGGAGAAATTCCACTGCACGCTCCTCGCTGATAGTATTATTGTTGTTAATCGCCGGACATACCGACACGATGCGCAGCGCACGTATGCTTCCATTTTGCTAAGGTCTTCGTGGTTAATCGCTTGATATATCGACCACGACGTAGCGCACGTATGTTTCCATTTTGATTATCGCTTGTGATTTCCTTCGACATACCGACACGACGCGTAGCGCATCGCATGCGCCCATTTGGAATGTTGTCTTATTTTTCCTCGACTTTGTATATCGACACGACGTAGCACACGTATGCTTCCATTTGGATTGCTCACGGTTGCTGAGGTCACACGGACACGCTTACACCGATGCACTCCGGCACGTGGCCTGACATCGTATTATTGTCGCATCATGGACATGTCTACACCGGCCAGATTCGGGTACGCGCCATAACGCGAACTCGATTGATGTGGGCGCGAGACCCATAGTTATATCGAGTGACGATCGCTTTATGTCGGAATCATAGCTTGCTATCATACATGTCTCCCGCTTATATAGACTAGTATGATTTCATTTACGTGATTGCATGCGCCACATACTGTACAATTGGGCATCGACCTCTTCGGCCGTAAGCCACGCCGCAGAGGTACATCGGTCGTGGTTCCTCGCCATAGATCACGCTCAACAGATTCAAGCTCCGCTTCCCGAGGCTTATCTTTGGGTGTGTTCTCGAGTCAGAGGTTCTGTACATCTGTGGTATGGCGGGCCTGCCCCACATAGTCATCAGATATCTTGGAGGTCTGTAGTACTACAAGTGTGGTTGTAAAAGGGATTAAACTGTTTCGTGTTTTATGTATATACCGGCGTAAATCGCTTGCTGGTCTGCTTATTCATTTATCTCTTGTTAAACGACTTTGTTTTGTGTTCCTGATTTTCTCCGATGTTTGTATCACTAGGTGCCCAGTAAGCGTGATCAGAACGCCCCGAACGGGTCGCTACAAAAGTGGTATCAGCAGCGCTTAATCCTAAAGTGCTCCATGCATCGCGTCTAGTAGATTCTGATTATCGGCCGTGTGCGGCACTACATCTATAATCGTGGAGGTCGCAGACATTTAGGATTGGTTTCATTCTTCTCATTCCGAGATCGCGCCTTAGAGAAAGAAGTCAGACTTCTCTCCGACGTATCTCGTTTTTACCGCATGCCCTCCGCGAAGGCAACCAGAGCCTGGGTGTGGCAAGGCACCGAGGTGTCACGCAGCGAGATACGTAGGAGTGAGAGGCACGCGCAGCCCGCATAAAGACTGAGGTCGCGCTGACGGCCGGAGCCATGACGCCGCCAAAGACTAAAGAGCTTAGAGCCGCAGCAATGGGTCACGAGACTACAAGACCGAGCCTCCACCCCACACCTGAGCAGCGAGATGGTCACGCGAGACGGCCGCGCTTATCGCCGGTGTGGCGATACGGCGACAGCCGGATGCAGCAGCCCGCCTGCCAGTGAGCACCAGCGGTTCACCCCGAGCAGATAGTTTGAGGCTACTGACTTTCCCGAGTCAGTAGCCCGCCAGAGTTTTACGGGTCGAGGCTCGGCGATGATCCGCAGGAGTTCATCCTGCAGCTACGCCGATCACGCGCGTGATCAAGGCTTCAAACCGAGTTCCGTGACTTTGTTCGACGACGTCGTCGATACCGCAGCTGACATCGTTTGATCTACGGAGAGCTTTCCGAGTACGACCTCCAAAGTAGATGGGATGAAGCCGGGGCTTTCTCACGCGACTTCTTCTCCGCATTATGAGGGGCACGGCCGGCGATTTTTGTTATCGAGACAGAGGCGACCGTCAGTGAGTACAATGTCGAAGTTCGATTCTTTGCTCGACATGTCCTCTACGAAGCTGCAGATATGGGAGGATGTGGTGCATCGCCACGCCACCGCTAGATGATTATATGGCCGACTACATGGTGTTTCTTCTCACCGTACGAGACATTGCCCGCACGCAGCTCACGCATCAGACGCGAGGCACTGAGGGTCGACTTGAACGACCGGATCGCCAGAAGAGGCCAGACGACAGAGTCCTTCGTGGCTTTCGAGGCGGACCGCCAACAAAGAAGAAGTTATATACCCCCACCAAGATGCAGTGGTCCTCCACCGCCTTCGGGACGCAGCGTCGTGGCTCCAAGGGTTCAGATTTTCGAGAGAAGGCTGTTAACCACCAAGCCACCCCTACCTCGCGGACCATTATCAGGTAGACTCCATTTTGGAGAGTGGTGCTAGATTGGGAGTTTGTTTTCAGATGCACACAGTGTGGCCATATTTTATGCAGGAACTGTCCTACCAAGCGGAAGCGCGATGCTACGACTTTCAAATTCTTCCGTGATCTGTGGCTGGTTCATCACCTTCTACATACACAGCCTCGGGCAGTGGCAGCCTATGATTAGAGTGAGCCGAGCTTCTGTGTATATCCTTAACCCTCTAGAGTTTTGGTATGCTTGTTATGATGATCTCATTATTGCAGGCTATGTACCTGGATAGCATTATGATACGTGTGTAGTTAGAATGTACGGTTAGTTGGAAGGATACGACGAGTGCACGGTAAAAGAACTAGACTATTTCACGCATCGAGACCTGTAGAGAGGTGCGTCGTTTTGAGTAAAAGATTCGCTTTATGTTTGACCTTTATAAGGCGTAGTAGTATAATGGGGATTTATTTCGTGTGATGTTCATGTGGTAATGGAGACGGAAGTGGTAGCCTATGACGTGGAATTAGGCATTGTTCCGATCGGGAACAAGAGTTCGCACGGTCGGCTCGCTTAGGGACCATTTATGGTCAAACCAGAATCCTCGGGGGGGGCCGCTCGTGGTCCCGCCTGTGTGGTAGTCACGAGGATGCTTAGCCCAAGTTTGTATGATCATCGCATGAGTTCGCGGACGCTGCTCACCGTGTCGGTCGCTGAAGCGCTTCGGAATGGCCGGGCCAAGTTTCGAGGTTAGTAAGATGACCAAGCTCGGAGTGCAGTGACTCGCAGATTTCGAACTAAGTAATGATCAAGTAATGGGTACGCATCGGAGAGTTCGGTTCGGGCGGCACGACGAGTAAGCGGCAAGATAACGCCACGCGTTATTTCGCGCTGCCGCCAAGGCTGGCAATTTGTTAGAAGAGCTTCATCGATATCCGCTCAGGAAGAACATTCGACAATGTTTCTGTGGCGAGGAGAATGTTATACCCGTATTTCCGTGAGTACGACGCGAGGACGACGCACGTGACGAATAATACAGAAAGATCGGAAAGTGAAGAAAGAGGATTTTTCCACTAAAAGTTCCTGCTTGTGAAGTAAAAAGTTGGTTCGCAACGGGAATTGATTCGCATTTGGCATTCTGACTTCGAATATTAGAGAATTATGGAATTTTATTTTTCTGAATGGTCACGCCATTCACGGAGAAATTTACTGCCGTAAGGGCCCACTTTGTTTTCTAGATTTTGGCCATTGTGGATTTTTTTCGAAAGACGCTGAGGGCCACAGCAGGTGACACGGTCACCCCGCTCAGTGGTGGCCGAATGACCTTTCGCGCACAACACCCTGCTGTAGTCGCCGACGTAAACGCTTACAGAATCTTCATGGCGGCGAAAATTCCGCCATGTCGCTTTTGTATTTTGGCGGATTTTTCCGAGAGACGAACATTCGACTAACGAGGGCGATACGTGTCACCCTCACAACGAGACAGTCGCGACGGCCGACCGGCGGGCTCAGGCGCCAGATATTCAGCAGAGATATTTAAGTAGGGCTTTGAGTGGCCAGGGTGCACTTGGCTTGATCTTGGCCTTACACTTGCCTTGCACTTACAGATCTTGGCCTATGGTCGCCTGGCTTGCTATAAATACCCTTAGTCATTTAACTTTCTTCATCCAAAACATTTTCCAAGTCTTCAAATCTCTCATGAGTTGAATCGCCCAAAGCCCTCCCTCCAGGAGCTGGGCCGGCAGGCCCCCTTTGAGCTGGCTTCGCCGGTACCCCAGCCTAGTTGTTTCTCGTGATAATACCTCCTTGTCAGGTATAGAAATACTCCCAGTATTGCTATAATGCCCAAAATACCTTAGTTTTGTACCTTGTAGTATTCCAAAGATACCTCTTACGAGTCCGGAATACTACCTTTTGTCCTTTTTAGTCTCAAACCGAAACCCTAAGGAAATCTTCATGCTTGGTTGAAGATTTTGAGTGTAAGTTTGTTAGAACTTGCTGTTGCTGTTGCTCGGAGCGCATTTGAAATGAGAGCTAAACTCGCTCAGATCGACATTATAACTGATAATTTTGGGGCTTATCGAGGTAATTATCTTGTCCTCTATTGTAATTGGAAATTACATGTTTGTTGTGAGTATAGTCAAGTATACTATACTTAAACTACTTAGTATTCTGCAATGTCTTTTGACTTAAGCCTCAAGAATAAAGAATCGAATCGAATCAGATTTACATAGTGATCAGACATTGGCAGAGACTTGTGTAGTAGACATCAGTAATTGTACACGCCCGGTAGACGGTAAACCCCGGTTGGCTTGCACTACACGATGTGAGAGAGATTTACGCTGCCATGCAAGTGGCGCGCCAATTTTCTATGTAAAGATAAACTTGTGTTTGGGGTTAATAGACGCTTTGACCTTTATAGTGAAAGCACTAAGAGTAAAGCGATTCTACTCCAAGGAGACGGAAAGGGCTAGTGCGTCAGAAGATTGAGCATTTTGCTTATTGTCGATAAATCGTCCGCGAGGTACGGAACCTCTTCCTATCTTTTCAAGCATGATTGTCAGGAACTACGTAGCGTTGCACACGCATAAGTGATTCGTTGGTTTAAAACATAGTGCGTTATAATAGCTTTACCGGAAGTTAGTTATAACGACCTTATGTTGAAAACGGGTTGATCACGTTGAAGTTAAGAGACTTGATCTTATAAGATAAGAGACTTAACTTATTTGTTTTAATGCGGACGTTTGCAGTGAAAACCTCATTCGCGAGTAATGAGTACTGGTTTAGTGGATAATGTTTACCGATTTCGAATCGTAACGTATCGATGCACTCATCGCAGCTGCATTAAAGGAAAATGTATCAATAATGATGTGTCAGATTAAAAACCATATAAACCTCCATCCATGAAAGCCTAAGACGAGACAAAATGATATTACATTTTCTAGATCACGGTCGAATAAGAGATCATTATAAACAAGAATAAACTACTCACGATATGACATATGTTACTCAATTGTTCTAAAAAGGAATCAAGTGATTAAGTCTGGGAACTATGAAACCATTTCAAAACGGTAAGCTCGAGTAATCAAACTAGGCAACCGAACTTAGAAAAGAATCTTGTTACTTGATTTTGAAAAAGCGAAGGCTGGTCGGGTCATTCTAATACTACGTATCGTGACTTTATAAAAGTAATGGATCTCTTTTGTTAACTTAACGATGTAGTATTGGGGTTAAAAACCCGACTTGGCATAAAATGCCACTTTGAGTCAGGTGAAACTCGCTTATGCTTGTTGTCGCTAAACTTGGCCTATGCTTGTTGTTGTGAGACTTCGTATATGATAACGTATTGCCTATCTTGTGATGATAGCCTTTATTTGTGCAAGTGTGGTATTTAATGTTCGTCTCGATGAAGGCGATGCGACGAGAACTTACTTGGAGCGTCTTTGGCGGTGATGGAGAATTCCACGGGTATATTTCCGTTTTGATTCTTTGTCTTTGTTGTTGATGTCACGCGTGGAGCGTGTCTGTAGATACGATATTCACAGGAGCGTGTGTGATGCGGTCGGGTTGATTACCCGATATAGTGTTATTGTGGTTACATGGACATGTCTACACCGATGTAGAATTCCGGGGGGCATGTGGCCATGCGGCGGGGTTGATCACCCGAGTATATTATTGTTGATGTCAATGGGCGTGTATGCTGGCGAGGTAAATTAGGGGCGGCATGTGGCCATGGGGCGTGGTATTATTGTTGCATCATGGACATGTCTGCAAGTACGGAAATTCCGGGGGCATGCGGCCATGATGCGAGAACATGATTGATGTTGTGGGCGTGAGACCGTAGTTATATTTGAGTGATGGGCAGGCGTGAGTCCTGTTGGATATATTTGCTTTTATGTTGTAGGCCTTAGTTTGGTTATCATACATGTCTCACACTTTATATAGACTAGTATGATTTCATTTCTGATATTCTGATTTCATACTTAGTACTGTTGTCTTGACCTCCTTGGAAATTTCAACGATTCATCTGCATGAGTAAGTACGTCAGTCGTGGATCTCGCTCATGGGATCTGATTATTGTTTAGGAAGCTCCGTTTCTCGAGACTTATCTTTCGGTATGTATTCCCACACAGTTGTAGGTTCTTGTACATTGGGGTATAAGCGAGAAGACCTGATAAAGTCATAGTTATTAATAAATCTTAGAGTGCAGTAATCTTTGTTGTGGGCGGGTTGTAAAGGATTAAAGCGATTGCGTTTTGGAGAAAGGTTGTATTTATTTATGTTATTGGAGTAACCGTTGGAGTTGCTTTTGTTTATCTTCATATATCTTGTTTCTTGTTAAAGTTTATTTTCGGTTTTCTCGATGAATGCTATCGCAGGTGCGGATAAGGCGCGATAGCAGACCGGGCGGTCGTTACACCCGCCGGTGGTAGGGTGGCGGATGCTAGGCCGAGTTTAGGCGACCATCGTGAGTTGCGTGGATATGTTAGAAGCCCGAGAAAGCGGATCGTGAAGGCGGGGAATGGCCTTAGGAGAGTTGAGGCTAGTAGATGACCAAAGTTTGGAGGTGGTGACTCACGGTTTTGGAGCCCAATGGCGAAGTATGAATGCATTATGCTAGAGAGTCCAGTGTTAGAGAAGAGACGCGGCCAGTAAGGAAGGGAAGAGAGCACAGTGTGTTATTTAAGTGGCGGGGGCGTGGCGTTGGCAACTTGTTGAAAGAACTTCATCGTATCCGTCTTTAGAAGAGCATTCCCGGGACCGAATGTTTCTAAGAAGGAGAATGTTATACCGTATTTCGGGTAATATGCGTGAGGCGTCATTATTTTAATTTGAGCCTTAAAGTAGGCATAGGTTCGAAATTTGGGCACAAGTGCGAAAAAGTCGTTTTTTAGGCGAAATGTTTATAAACTTGCGAAGGAAAATTCGCAGGCTATGTCATTTTTAATTTTGTAGGATTTTTTAGAGGCGAAGCATTTGGACCAACGGAGGTGACATGTGTCACCTATTGAATGATGGGTGACTGAGGGCGAAGCACTTTAGTTGGTGGGATATTTTGTGCAAGTTGGTGTGGTAGATGGATAAGGCTGTAACTTGGCTTAAATCTGGCCTACTGTTGCACCCTTACGCTGGATGAATCTTGGCGTTGGTTGGCCCGTTTCTTGACTTATAAATACCCAGCTTGTTGAAGAGTTATTTCATCAACTTGAGCAATCTTTCTAAGTCTCAAATACTCCACTCCCCTCTTGTTTGTGTTCGTCAAAGAGTCCCACTGCATGAGTGAGCCTTGGCCGGGTACTTACTCCACACTTTGTGGTGTCTAGCCAGTGAGGTACCCACAGCCTAAATTGTTTTCGTATAATACCACTTTTGTGGTATAGAAAATACTTCTCAATGTTGTTATAATGCCCAAAATCTAACCAAAACCTTTGTGGTATTTCAGTACCACTCTGCAAATATTGAAAATACTGTTATACTTCTTTTGCTTACACTAAGCGAAACCCTAAGGAAAACCTTCATAGTCGGTTGAAGTGTTAAGTAGAAGTGCGTAGAACTTCTAAGGGTTGTTTGGAGCGGGTTGGAGCACTCGGGTAGGAGGCAACGTTCTTCCGGGGCGACGTTATATGGATAATTTGGGAAACCATCGGGTAAACTCTCTTGTCAACTTCTTTTGTAATTGAAATTACATACCGCAGTAGTATGAAATGAATATAAGATTCATGAGAGAATTTAAGCGTAATAGAAGGATATTCGCAGGTGGAACTTAGGCGAAATCGTCGAAATATTAGAGTAGAAGTTTAAGCGTATTTACATGGGAGCGTATTTACGATGGAAGCGATAACCTTTATTGATTTGAATATTGGTAGCATGTCTTTGCACTTAGAAGGTGGAGCAAGGGAGCTAGCGGGTTATGGCGAGTGGGCGTTTTGCTTGCAGTGGAATGATAAATGCATGGGTAATGTGATTATTGCCATCTTTCTTGGCGTGATATTTAAAGGAAGATATATATGAATGCGTGATGTCTTTTGACTTAAGCACGAATAATATATAATGCGGTGACGTCGTGTGCTAATTGAGCGTGGTTATGCGGCAATGTCTTTTGACTTAGCTTTGAATAATAAACTTGATATGTCACGAAGTTAGAAATCGTTTTGAAGAAGAGTAACACTTGGTTTTAAAGGTTTTAAAAAGAGTTATACTAGCTTTATGGGAGTTAGGTATAACGTCTTTGTTATACCGTATTTCGGAGTATATGCGAGGGCGTGCGCGTGGGAAATTTGAACTTGAGAATAGGCTTGGCCGAATTATTTTGTACCTGACACGGAATTAAGTGCGTTTTTTCGAAAGCGTTTCCATGACTTTCGTAGGGAATTTCGGCTATGTCATTTTTAATTTTTTCGCGGATTTTTCCGAGAGGCGAAACATTTTGGACCAACGGGAGGGTGACTGCTTGTCACCCTCATTGGGCTGATGAGGGAGGCTTGGCACCCGGCCGATTGGTTCATGGTTTTGTGCCTTTTGGCTTGTTTTGTGGCTTGTTTTGTACCATGTTTTGTGGAGTAAGAAGTTAGGGTGCACTTGGCTTGATCTTTGGCCTTACACTTGCCTTGCACTTGGCTGGAGTCTTGGCCATTGGTTGGCCTTTGGTTTGCTATAAATACCACAGCATGTTGATGAACTCTTCATCCACAGATGAAACCTTCAAGCCTAAAATCCTCCCACTCATCTTGTGTTGTGTTAGGTAGCACCCCCCACTCCTTTGGTGGCCTTGTGGCCGAGAGCCTCCTACACTTTGTGGTGCCTTGGCGTAGGGTACCCCTACTTTAGTTGTTTAAGTAATACCGCTTGTTGTGGTATAGAAATGCTCTCAGTATTGTTATTATGTCCAAATACCTTGGCCCCGAAATGCCTTGTAGTATTCCCCAGGTTACACTTATACAAAAAGCCCGAAAATCTGATTATACTTCTTTAGCACAAAAAGCTTTGAAACCACAAGGCCTCCATAGTTAGTTGAGTACTATGTAGAAGTTGGTTAGAGCTTAAGGGTTGTTGGAGGCCCGGGTTGGAGCACGAATTAGAGGCGGCTTTGCGCTGAGATCGACATTAAACTAGGATAATTATGGGCTTATCGAATTAAATATCTTGTCCACTCTGTGTAATTGGAGTACATGTTATTAGAATAAATGGTTGAAATTATCACATATATAGAGTGAGCGTGGTTAGTTGGCAATGTCTTTTGACAACTGTAGTAGTTATAATCGATTGCGACTTGATATGTCGTGTTATCTTAACAAGCTTGGATTGAAATGGAAATTGGATAAGAATTGGTATTGTTGCTTACGAATTACCGAATTGACATTTATGAATTTGAAGTAGTTTATTGACATATATTGTGGGCGGAATTTTACATGTCTTGATTAAGCGTGTAATCCTGACCCATTAGCTCTTTGTTGGTCGCCCAAATGTGGCGTGTTTGGTTATTAGATCAAACGCCTTGAAAAGGTGGCAAAGTATGTAGAAACAAAGGGAAGTCTAATCAGATTTTCCGTGAGAATTTGAGTGAATTTGCACTTGGAATATTACGTTTGAAAGCTAGAGAGTTAATAGGCGTGCACTATAGGTAATTATAGGTTGACATCACTACGTGCGGAGAATTGGACTTAGCAAGTGGATTAAGCCCAGAAGAGGTATAGCAGAACTTTCTTATCTCTTGAGCATGAATAGGTTGGTAAATGTATGGTCGATAGGCGATGAAGCGTACGATTTTGACAATCTGAGTCCGTTTGATTGTTATGCCTAGTAGTTCCAGGTATGTATGTGTCACGACCGACCAGTGATTACATGGTGAAAACTTACTACCTAGGCACGCCCCCTGCTGTCTGACATAATAAGCTGCGGAAGATAAATAACACTTTTTAAAAAAACTAAGGCTGAGGCCCAATGGAGTAAGTTTGCCATGTAATAAAAAATTACCCAGAAAGAATCTACCGACATTGTACTTGATGTAAAAACAACTCTAGCCGATCCGATACAGCACGAGATGAATACGTTTATACAGATTTGAACAATGCTACTTATGGCGGAATGAGGAATTGTGCGTACCCACTGAATATACATGCCGTAATGACAATTTCGGAGCATTGGAGCCGTCTAAAAATGCTTGAGCAGGGAACCTAAGCTTTCGCGGATCCACAAGCTGTATGTACCTAAACACTGCGGGCGTGAGCCGCGGCCCAGAAGAATTCGGTCTGTAGTGCCCAGGAATATGGAGCAGAAAAATAAGGTACATTAACAAAACATAAGCTGGTACAAAAGATAGCGAGAACGCAGAGTATAACGAAAAGTAAATGCGAGGATCCTCTAAGTGTGCGTTTCGTGCAAGTGAACTTAATCGTACCTTATTATCTTTTCCCATTTTTTCCGCAAGAGTATAGTCCAAATTCTTGCATTACATGCCAAGAAAACTCATCGAGTTCGCCAAGCATATAACTTACATTATCTTGCATAACCTAATCCGTCCTTTATGGAGGAGCACTTTATCTGTCGTGATACGGGGCCAGCGATGAAAATCGAGATAAAGTACGCCCAGCCCAAGGTATACTTTGCGACCCTTGATACGGGATCGATAAAATCACATAAGTCTGCCCGTAAAGGTATCTTTGCGTAAAAATAGGAGGCTCGTGATTAGTTCGCGGTCACCGCGCGTAGTATGCGATAAGCAATCCTACTCGCGGGACTATTTCACCCGCATATGCGTGCATTGGACCCGCATGTGGTATTCTAAAGCAAATTATCACCACTTTGCGTGGGACTATTTCACCCGCCGTAAGCCGCATAAGGACTCGCGAGGTATTCCTCGCATCATGGGTAGCAAATCCACACCGGAGCAAGGTGGTATAACGTCTTGAGGGTTTACCGCCCATTTATACTCTTACGCACGAAGAAGGTGGTATAGCGTCTTGGGAGGTTTTCGCCACTCGTTTATACTCTTGCCACTGCTTTCGTAGCCATCGTACGCTAACATAAGCCTTCTGGGCTTATCATCATGCCTTAACATAAGCTTTGCGGAGCTTGTAAATCGTAACATAAGCGCGTAGGCTTAACACCATAACATGCCACATGCGGCGTAGAACTTTATCATGCACGTTACGCAAGCAAGTTAAGAAATCCCACACAACCTCTTATTAGGCGTGTTCATGCTACACTCTCGTTTTTGTTTATAAAAGGCTAACATGTCATTATGAAATCCCAGAATTTACACCCAGACATTACTCGTTGCCTCTACTTTCGCTAAAATGATTCTCTTTCAAATAAAACTTCCGAGATACTAATAGCTTAGTAGTATCGGAGTCATATCTACTTTTGAGACAAGTCCATGATACGTCGTAGAAATACTGGGCTTACAAATCAAGTGAACAACTTTCTTTAAACAACAAGCCAATTGGTACCTTTAAAACAATTTTTTGCGCCAACTTATTTTCAAATCATTTAACTTTGCTTCACATTCTTGAAGAAACCCGTTCTTTTAATCTTCCATCAAAGTTATTATAACAGCTTCATTAAAGTATAACTCTCTTTATAAATTAGACAAATTCATTCCTATTTTATGACCCGAGAAACTTATACTTTCAATTCAAATCCACAGCTTTCAAAATCTGTACTTTAGAGTCTTAGCTTAACTTTTAAGAAAACAAGTTTCTTAACTTTAGAATGGAAAAGAAATCGATACTTTTCCAAATCGAAGTGACCTATACTTTTAAATCAATTCATTTCTTCACTTCAGAATCGAGTCCAGTAAGCTTGAAAAATAAAAGTCCCATACCAATGTCATGACCAGGCAAGGGGCAGTGGCCAGTGCCTCTACAGGGCACCTAGTGATACAACACATCGGGAGAAAATCAGCGGAACGCCTCAGCATAAATATGGAAACAAGAGCACTGATGCATAAATAAGCAAATGGAAGCGAGCCAAAGCGGTTTTGCGCTTCCAGCGTATATATAAACATTTTGAAGCGATTCCTGATCACTTTTGCCCAGACAGTCTCTGGACCTCTAAGATTTACTCCCAACAACGTGTAGCGGGACAGGGCCCGCCCACTACCACTGAGCGTCTGCAAGAACTTACAGGACTCGGGGTAACGCGCCACCAAAGATAAACTCTCCGAAGCGAAGCGGGCTTTGAAATCTTTGAAATGAGAGATCTAGCGCGAGGATCGAGCGAAGCGGGTAATAGCTACTGCTTGGCATGAGCGCGGCCCCGAGAAAGGAGAGTCGATTACAGCAGTACGAGTATGGCAAGCGCTGGCTTGTAAAATATTTGTAGTGAAATCATAATAGTCTATAAGCGGAGTGGTGTATGATAACAAGCTACGATGCATCTTGCGGCATACGATTATATCGATTGGGGTCTGTACCGCGACGCATCAATCCACCAGTAGAGTACGCCCGCCGGCTGCTTGGCGATCATAAATATAATGCAGCGAGGCGGCAATCCGGTAAATAGGAAGCATACCCGTGCAGCTACAGCGTCGATGTCGAAGTATCTCCAGAAAGGCAGATAAGCGGCGCCAAATGGGAAGCATGCAAATGCGCTACGCGCCAATGTCGATGAAGTCGAAGAAACAATAAACTGGCGGCATTCCAAATGGAAGCATGCCGGAAATGCGGCTACGCGATCATTATCGGTATGTCAGAAACAATAAGACAACAAGAGCGGTAATCAAAATTGGGAGCGCACGGTGCAGCTTCTGGCGTCGTGTCGATATGTCCAAGCGATTAACAAAGTAACGCTATCGGCGAGGAACGTGCGGTGGAATTTGCTCAGTCAACTGCCCAGGTCCGTCGAGTAAAGTTCTCCAACAAGTCATGAGCCCTGCAGTCAGAGACGGTGAGTATAGAAACACAATTCTTGCAACAAAGGCTATCGCAGCAACAAGCATAGGCAGAGTTCACAACAGCAAGCGTAGAGCCGAGTTTCCACCTGACAATGGCGTAGGCAAGTTTCCGCAGCCAAACAAGCATGGGCGGGTTTCCACGTAATGACAAACATAGGCAAGTTTCCGCAACAATAGCGTAGGCAAGTTTAACAACTCAAAAGTACTTTCATTTTATGCTGAAGTCCGGGTTTTAACCACAAGGTATTACGTCATACGTTAAATTACTTTTAAAGATCCATTTCTTTTACAAAGGTCTTACCGATGCAGTAGTATAAAAATGAAGTGACTAACGTTGTTAAGTGAAACCAAAAATGCTTTCCTTTGTAAAATCAAATGCTGTACTTATTTTCAAGCGTTCAAGTTTGCCTAATTTTCAAATGCTCAAAGTTCCTGCATTTTAGAAAGGTTTACAGTAGTTCATAGTTTTAATCCTTTAAACATAATTCTCGGCTAAGCGTTTTTTGAGAAACATAGGCCTTATAGGTGAGTAGAGTTATTCTTGTTTTATAAACAATCTTATTAAGCGATCATGATCTAGGAAATGTAATATCATTTTGTCGTCTTAGACATGCGGATGGAGGTTTCTCTTGGTTTAATACCATACTTAGGTTGTATTGTTTCCTTTATTAGCATGACTATGCGCGTTGGTTTATTTGATGCCAATGCGATTTTAAGAAATCGTTAAAAGCATTATTCCTTTTAAAACCAAGTACTGCATTACTATGAATGAGGTTTCCCACTATTTAACAAAATTCACTTATTAATACCAGTTAAGTCAAGTCTGTAACCTTGCTCTTTACAAAAATCAGTAAACCATTCTTTTTATCAGCAGCAGACGTTATACCTAACTTCCCGTAAAGCTAGTACAACTCTTATGTTTTTCAAAGCAAGTATTACTCTTAGCACAAAAGGTCTTTTGGAACAACTGAGATTCTTTGATACTTTCTACATCGTGAATCCGAATTATAAGTTGTTATACACAGTATTTCGGGTAGTATATGCGTGAGGGAATCACGTGCAAAAAAGTTAGCCTTAAGATTAGCCTTGAGGCGTTTTATTTTGTACACAACTGGCAAAGAGATCGTTTTTCCAATGGCAAGCGTTTCCCACACGGCTTTCGTAGGGGAAAAATTCCGTATGCCGTTACTAATTTCTGCGGATTTTCACTGAAATGGCTGAAACATTATTTGGACCAGCGGGAGGCGACACTTGGCACTTTCTCCCTCGGTTGGTGAACTTAGATCGTCCATTTGGGCCAGATTGAAGAAAACCTAGGCACGTTTTTGTGCCTTGTGCACAAATCAGAGAGTTGGTAGGATATTTGTGTATAAGTTAATCCACCATTGCACTTGCCTTGCAGCATATCACTAATCTTGGCCATTGGTTGGCCTTAACGACCTATAAATACCCCACCAAGATGAAGTTCTTAATCCAGAGTTATCTTCAAGTCTAAAAATCTCTCACTCTCCACTTATGGCCTTTGGAGTTCGACACTCCTTGAGTGAGTTTGGCAGGGAGCTACCCTACACTGCCTGTGTAGCCAAAATCTACCTAAAGCCTTGGTAGAAAAGTTGTCTTCTAGTATTGTTATAATGCCCAAAATACCTAGCCCAAATCCACTTAGTCCTTTTGTAGAGAGTTGTAAAGAACCAGGTTTCTTCTGGAGACTCTGGAGCGTCTGACTTAGGGAAAGGCTAAACCTTGCTCAGAGGCGCTGACTATCTAGGATATTATTGGGCTTGCACAGGGAGTAACTAATCCTAACCCTCTTTTGAATTAGAGAATACTTATTGTTATAGTATAAGAATAAGTATAAATACTTAGAAGAATATCACGAAATAGAATTGGTATTACCACGGTAGGAGGGTTTAAAGAAGAATAATCAAGCTGTACTTACCTGAATACATTTTCTGATGAACTTATATAACTGGCGGGTAGGGAAGTCTTTGTAGACTTTCGGTAAATTGTGAACCCTCTGTTTAGAATGACCTTGAGTAGTCTTTGATAGATGTGCTGTGACTATTATGGTGACTCTGCGCGACATATTGACTTGGCGGTGGTTTTTGAAGGTATGTGATTCTTCTAAGCATGATATTTTACAATATATATATAATACGGTGGGCGTACGTGTGTTAGCGAATGAATATGCCAATACTAATGCCTCACGGCAAGCTTTGAATAATAAATGAAAACATTTCAAAGAATCTTGAATCATTTTTAACTTGAAGATAAATATTTGGTTTTAAAACAAAAGCTTAAGAGTTATGCTAGCTTTATGGGAAGTTGAGGTATATGACTTAAGAATGATAAAAAGGCTGTTACTTGTTTGTTTATAAAAGCCTTGTATTGATCTACGGTAAGTGTAGTAAGATTGTTTGATAAGTAGACATATCATGATGCTACTGTGTTAGTGTCTTGTAATCTTTGTGTAAAGGGTCGTTCTTTGGCTTGTACTTACGTTGCTATCCGGTAAGTTCGTTGTCTTTATTCTTGTATCACCTGCCCGCCGGCTATTATCACAGAGGCTTGCCCGCCAGTCTTGGTCTCTCGGCTGTCGCGGTCTGTGAGACTATGCGAACAGCGGTATGCTCGAGTTGATCATTAGGCGTCAGCTTTGATGCGAGAGATTCCATGTCGATCTGTTGAGACTATAGTCTTTTGAGGCTATGCGGTGCGAGCCTAGCGGATCTTAGGGTTAGCTGCCCCGATCACGAGGCTACCTCGTGCGGATCTATTAGCGACCTATGCGAGTGCGAAGTCGAGGACTAGGCATGGGGAATGATACTATGGCGATTAGCCTTGCCGATCATTCGCGGCCTAGAATAGACACATACAGTCTTTATTTTAGTTATTGTTTGTAATGTGGCGCTATGTGCAATTGAACTGGTGTATTTGTGAAAAGGTTTTAAATACTTTGATTTCATTTGATTCTTGCATAGTTTCACATCTTAGTACACATTGTCTTGACCTCCTTCGAGGCTGCGTTAAATCTGCATGAGGTAGAGCAGCAGCGAGTCATGAGATCTGCATTCCTAGGATCTACGTTGGTGTCGGGAGCTCATCCTTTGTCTGGAGGCTACTACTTTTTGGGTATGATCTCCGCGGTGTAGATAGTTTTTGTATCTGATCGAGGGAGTATGGCGGGAAACCTGTCACGCCCGTAGTTATACCTATTCCTTAGAAGTGCATGTAGTCTGTTGCCGCGATGCTCCGGATATAGCTTTGCTAAACCATGTTTTTATATATATAGAAAGCGTGTTTTCTCACTTAAAGCGTGATTGGCCTTGCATAAAAAGCTGTTTCGTGTCTTGCTTTATATTCCCATGATTACTCGATGTATGACTACTTAAGCGATTGCCCCATTAAGGCACGATCCGCGGGCCAGGGCAATTCGTGACAAAGTGAAGTATCAGGAAGCGATTAATCCTCGAGAAAGTGTCTGAACCGTATCCTCCCCAGTAAAGTCTCTTGATTATCGATTGTGTTGTGCACGCACGCTGATAATGTCAGGAGGCTATAGGATATTTAAGTTGAGATTTCCATTCTTCTCATTACGAGATGCGTGCTTTAGAGAGGCGTGTTATAGGTTGGACCCCTACAACGTATTCCTTTCTATGCTTGATTATGCCTCCGCGTAAAACGGCAGCCGGGCCAGGGAAGAAGCCCAGGCAACAGCGGCCGGAGGGAGCTAGCTTCATGGAGATCGTCACGAGGCTCAGGGCCAGTCCCTATACGAGGCGGCCCGAGTTACATGGCTTATTTTGCCCGGCCCAGGCGAGAACCACGGTACCCGCACCTCTGTCACGGCTGGGCGGAGGTTGGGAGGGCTCTGAGATATCATGCCCGACTATTGGCTCAAAGTTGTGGCCCGTCACGAGAGAGATTGGATCACGGCGATTCGGTTCCATCTCGGCTCGATCGCACCGTAACCGTGCACCCCGAGCGAGATAGTTTGAGACTACGCGGGATTTCTTGAATTGTAGCACTTGATTTCACTGGTCGAAGTAGGAGAGATGATCCGCGAGGAGTTACGTCGTCATTGCCAGGATTATCTCACGGGTGATCGAAGCTTGAGGCCTTGGAAATTTGTGACGCATTCGGTTAGCGTCAATTCGTGACGTGTGTGCGATTGGATTCGAATCGTAGGAGCTTTCGGGGAAACATCACGATCGCTCCGTGGTATGGGATGAGTTTGAGCTTTTCTCCACTTCTTGCCTCATGAGATGAGGAGAGCACGGGTGATAGATTCTTATTCTTTGAGGCAGGAGGGCCTACAGTGAGGAGTACAATGTCGGGAGTTTGATTCTTTGGCTCGATATGTCCTAGCAGCTGAATGCGCGAGAGATGGAGGGCCGAGTGCATCGCTATGTCGGCTGGGCTAGATGATTACATGGCTAGTCTTGTGCGGTGTGTCCATGACGAGCATGGACATAACCGTATGCGAGCTCGGCCTTTGCCAGAGATGTGAGGCGTAAGAGACAGCCTTGTAAGGTAAGCGATATGGCCCAGCGAAGAAGAAGGCCCACGAGGCAGGCCTAGGTTCTTTTAGTGGTCGGTGGCGGCATCCCAGTGAAGTCAATTTGCGCACGGCCCGGTAGCGAGCGCTCTACCTCATTTTCGGTCACGGCCCAGCGAAGCGATCGGGGCGGTCGAGGCCCGGGACCAGATTTCGAGTAGCGAGTGCTAACCGTTGAAGTACGCTAAATTAGTGCGGTTGGTGGCGAATACCATTCGAGGCTGTACTCAGGGAACTGCTACTACTTGTGGCCAGCGAGGTCATTTACCGCGGAGTTTGTCAGGAAGCCCGGGGCCATTGCGTGTGTAGGCCCGATCTGAAGTCTACGTTCTCACGCGGCTCTTCATCGGCGATTACTTGCGCCGGTAGCGCGAAGGTACGTGGATCAGCGGTGCGGCGAGAGTCGTGGCGCGAGTCGATCTCGCGGTCCTCCGGAAACCGCATTTATGCTTTATCCCCGGTAGCCAGCGAGGATCGGAGGCCTCGCTGATCGTAACCGTCACGGGAGTACCTTATGCTCCGGTTTACTGGGTTTGATGTATGCTTTGATAGATCGGGTTCTACTCTGTCTTTATATATCTCCTTACTTGTTGCTAGTAGGATAAAGGGATAGGCACGAGTCCATAGACCGCTTCAGAGGTAGCTACGCCGATGGGTGATTGGTGGTAGCTCGGCGGGTATATAGAGCTTGTCGCGCTTTGTGACCGAACTTTGATCGCTCGGACCACTGGCCGAGCTTGATAAGTTGGAGATGATTGACTTCGGCGTGATTATGGGGATGGATTGGCTGAGCTTAGCTTTACGCCAATGTAAGAAGCTGCGAAGAGAGAGAGTAATGCGGTTCGGTTTCACGAGGCCAGGTTGTTGAGTGGGAGGACCGCACGGTATCGCCCAGAAGGTAGAAGATTTATTTCTGCCTCTCCGAGGCTAGGAAGATGTCTGAGAAAGGGTATATCTACCATCTCGTTACGGAGTGTTTGATCGCGGCTTGGCTGCGGTGCAGATTTCCGATCCAGATTCGATGGTCAGCGAGTTCTGAGGGCGTGTTTCGGATAACCTCCGGGTATCCTCACGAGAGGAGATCGAGTTTTGTATAGATGTCTTTTGCGGATACTTCCGGCTTTCTTCCATTCAGCCATCTGATCTGAGATATGGCTGCCGAGGTTAGAGAGTTGAAGAGATCGACTTAGGGATTTCTTCCGGAGAAAGGAGCTTAAATCAGGCTAGTGTTTCTGCACCCAGGGGAGGAGAGCTTGGCTTGTGTATTGTTAGAAAAAGAAGGGCGGGGCCAGGCTGCGCATGTGTTGATTACGAGCGAATTTGAACAAGGTGACCATTAAACAGAATTTTACCCGCTTCCACGGAGATTGATGATTTGTTCCGACCTTGATTCTGCGAGGCGCGAGATGTTTCTCAAAAGATTGATCTGCGTTCGGGCTATCATCGAGGTTCGTGTCGAGAAGGTGGATGTCACAGAATTTGCATTCAGGACGATGCGGGCATTATGAGTTGAGGGTGATATGCTTTTGGGTTGACCAATGCTCGGCGATATTCATGGATTTGATGAACCGAGTGTTCAAACCATTTTGGAACACGTTTGTGATAGTGTTCGTGATGATATCTTGGTTTTATTCTCGCTCGGAAGCGAAGCGAGGCGTCACGGAGGCGTTTGAGGCTGTCTTGTGATTCTCGGAGACCAAGCATTTTGCTCACGCAAGTTTCCAAATGTGAGTTTTGGTTGACCTTGATCGGCGTTTCTTGGGCATATTAGCCGGGGGCTGATGGCATTCGAAGTGGATCACGGCCAAGATCGAAGCGATCGGGACTTGGCGAGACCTCTACTACTCAAATGCCGAGAGGTTAACGCGGTTTAGGCGCTTCGCGGAGTTGTTATCGGCTCCGGATTACCAGTGGAAGTTTGCTTATCTATCTGCACCATTGACTAGAGTGACTCGGAAGCGGCCAAGTTTGATGGGTGATGCTTGTAAGCGGGGTTTCGAGTTCTTTGAAAGAGAGATTAGCTTGATCGCCGGTTGCCCCTCTTCCGAAGAGTCGACGGTTATGTTGTGTATTGTGTTGTGATGCGTCGCGGCGTGGTTGGGATGTGTGTTGATGCATTGGCGGAGTTATAGCATATGCATCGGCAATTGAAGAAACACGAGAGAACTACCCACTTTGTGATTTGGAGTTAGCGGTAGTGATTGGCTTTGAAGAATCTGGAGGCACTATTTGTATGGGGTTCACGTGGATATTTATACTGAGACGAGAGCCTCAGGTATATCTTCGGCCGAGAGGAGGCCCGAACTTCACAGCGAGGCGGTGGTTAGAGATGACTGTAGGATTACGATGTTGTTGATATCACACGTACCACGGGAAGGCCGATGTTGTGGCGGATGCTCTTGAAGTCGGTAGGTCGATGGGGGAGCCTATCGGATCGTCTTGACTGAGGAGGACATGGTTGCGTGATTTGCATCAGATTAGCGAGCCTTGGTATCCCATTTGATTGGTCGATACTTAGCGATGCTTGATGGGGTTAGGATTACGTAGAGTTCACAGGAAATCACTCGTAAATCGGTGAAGTGAAGAGAGGAAGCGGCAGTTGAGATCGACAGTTGATTGATATGCGTGTCCTGACTCTTACGTAGAGGCGGGTCGCGCAGTAGCACTTTGATGAGGTGCTAAGGTTTGAGAAGCGATGTGTGTTCGGATGTTTGAGGACTTGTGAGTTCTTGAGAAGCACGGCAGTAGCAGCGTTACTGCTATCCGTCCCGAAGTGCGACTAAGATGCCACGACCTTAGATACGTGTATGTGGTGGGATGGCTTGAAGAAGAGGCGTTGCCGAGTTAAGTAGCTTCGATTGCGTGTTGTCCGGCCAGGTGAAGGTAGAGCACGGAGCTGCAGTGGTTTTATTCTGAACGATTGAGATCGAGCACAGAGGTGGGAGGTAATCGACATGGACCATCAGCGGGATTACCTCGCCTTCGGAGGAAGAACTGATTATATGGGTTTATATAAATCGTCGGCGGTGTGCGAAATGGCCACTTTCTTCCCGTCGGGGCGACTTTTTGGTGAGGATTATGCCGAACTTTACATCAGAGAGATGCGTCGGTGCGTGGAGTCCCTCGCCCGATCATATCGAAGGCAGGCCCGGTTCTGGCTAAGCGCGGAGGAGTCGCTTGAGAGGTTTAGGGGCCAGCGGGTGAGCACAGCTCACTGCATTTCATCCTGGCAGACCAGACAGACGAGCGGAGCTTGTTATCCGGACTGCTTGGATATCTTTGCCCAGAGCTTTGTGTTATTGACACGTTTGATGGTAGTTGGGAGGATCCTTGCCTCTAGTTGAGTTCGCATGTATAATGTAATAGCTACCAACTCAGGTATTCGGATGGCGCCTTGAGGCCTTGTATGGGAGAAGTGCGAGATCGCCTATAGGTTGGATTCGATGTGGCGGAGTGCGGCTAGTGGGACCCGGTTGAAGTGCGTGACGATGGATAAAGTGAAGGCTTATCAGGAAGCGTATTAATGACTGAAATCGGCAATCGTATCGCGAATCATCGTCGTCGGCGTGCGAGTTGAGTTCTGATTGGTTTTCTAAGATTATGCGCCCGTGAAGGGTGTGATGAAAGAAACTCAGCCCGAAATCATTGTTATTCAATTATCTTGGTGGCGAGTTGCTACGAGTTGGATCACCCGTCCGTCTGAAGCGATCGCATCGGTTTCGTGCTCCCATCTTGAGGAGATGTGAGATCGTCTAGGGTACCAGATTGTGATGTCCCGGTGTGGGGTTATCGTATGAGAGATTCCATGGCGATGGTCGATGCGTCGGGTTAGGCGTCTGACGGGGGCAGTGAGCTTCCGTCAGTCACGTAGCGGGCAGGCTCGAGGAGAGATGACATGTGGGGCGAGAGGAGGGGGCGTAGGCGGTATCCTCTAACATTCCCAACGCCTCGGTAATTAACTTCACTGCCTTAAATTTCCATTATCATTTATACTGATGTTATTTTGTGGCCATGTGTGGCAACACAAACTATTTAAAACGGTAGCGTCTTGAGAAGGAGCGTTGCGGAACCAGATATTTGAGAGGAGAATGTTATGCCGTATTTCGGTATGTCGTAAGGGAATGCGTGCAAAGTTGGCCTTAAAGTTAGCCTTGGGCGTTTTATTTTGTACCTGACTACGCTCAAAAAGAATGGATTTCAGGCCAAGCGTTTTGTTTCGTAGGGAAAATTCGGTATGCGTTCTTAATTTTGCGGATTTTTAGAGGCGACATTTTGAATGACGGAGAAGCGACGCAGCACCACTCCTGGGTGGTGAACGAATCGATCGTTTGGGCCGAATTGAAAAGAAAGAAGCTTGACGTTTTTGTGCCTTGTGCACAGGAGTCGAGGAGTTGGTAGGATATTTATTGTATAGTTAATCCTCACTTTCTGACTTGCGCACCTTATCTTAATCTTGGCCGTTAGTTGTATACTTGACTTATAAATACCCCACCCAAGGTGAAAGATTCTTCGTCCAGCAGTTCTCTTCCAAGTCTAAATCATCTCACTCTCCTTGCCTTTGATCAGCCTACCCCCGTAGTGGAGGTTGGCTGAGAAGACTCTCCACTAGCCTAGCAAATCTACCACTCCACTTGGTAGAAAAAGTTGTCTTTTATTATTGTTATAATGCCCAAATACTGTAAATCACTTGGTCTTTGTAAGTTGTAAAGAACACAAAAGGTTTAAGACTCTGGAGCGTCTGACTTAGGAGGAATAAACCTTGCTCGGTATGACTTTTATCTAGGATATTATTGGAACTGCAAGGGTATCTGGCCTGCTTTTTGAATTGAAGATACTTCTTTGTTATGTAGTATAAGAATAAGTATAAATACTTGAAGAATATCACGAATAGAATTGAAGCTATTACCACAGTAGGAGGTTTTAAAAATAGTCAATTATCTTTAGAATTTTTTCCTGATGAATTACTCTCTTTCATGGGCAGGAAGTCTTTTGCCAGACTTCCAGTAAATTGTGAACCCTCATTTAGAATGACGCCCAGTAGTCTTTGATAGATGTACGCGACTATTATGGTGACTCTCTGTGTGCGACATGACTTAGGTGGTTTTATTTGAAGGTATGTGATTAACTCTGGCATGATATTTTACCGTATATATATAGTGCGGTGAAAGCGTCGTATGATTAGTGAATAATATACGTGATGCCTCCGCGGCAAGCACGAATAATGCTACGCGATGCCTCGGCTTAAGCACGAATAACGATGAAAACGTTTGAAAGAATCTTTGAATGGAATTTTAACGGAAGATAAATATTTGGTTTTAAACAAGCTTAAAGTTATGCTAGGCTTTATGGGAAGTTAGGTATGACTTAAGAATGATAAAGGCTATTTTACTTGTTTGTTTTATAAACCCAACTTGTATTGATCTCTGTTAAGTGTAATTAAGATTGTGTTTGATAAGTAGGCGTATCATGATCTTTGTGTTAGTGTCTTGTAATCTTTGTGAGAAATTAGTTCTTAGCACATTAACTACGTTGCTATAGAGTAAGGATTCATTGTCTTTATTCTTGTATACTTTACTGCCAGCTATTATCACAGGGCTTGCCCACGCTTGATCTTGAGTCATATCGGCCTATGCGGTCTTGTGAAGGACTATGCGGGCGTGGTATGCTCGAGTTGATCATTAGGGCGTCTGTGCGATCTTGAGGATTCCTGTGCGATGTTGAGACTATCACGGTCTTTTTGAAATTTTATGCGGTCAGGAGCCTAGGCGGATCTGCGGGGTTAGCTACCCCGATCACGAGGAGCTACCTCATGCGGTCATGTGTGACTATGCGGAACAAAATCGAGACAAACCTTATGAATAATCTTATGGGCGGTGTACGCCCGATCGTTCGCGGCTAGAATAGACATTCTGATCTTTTATTTAGTTTATTGTTGTTTGTAATGACATATGTGCAATTAGGCGGTGTATTTGTAGGTTTTAAATACTTTGATTTCATTTGATTCTTTTTATAGTTTCACATGCCCAGTGCCCATTTGTCTTGACCTCGCCCGGGGTTGCATTAAATCTTGTGAGTAGAGCTGACAGTGCTAGATCATTCATAGGATCTACGTTGGTGTCGGGCTCCGTCGCTGGAAACTCACTTTTAGGTATGATCTCCTGTTGTAGATAGTTTTGTACAGTGGGGTATCGGCGGGAGCCCTGTCGCCATAGTTAATATATTTCCTTAAGTGCATGATCGCATTTGCCTGAGTATGGATATGGCTAGCTAAGCCAATGTTTTTATATATCTTGAAAAGCGTGTTTTCGCAAGTATGTTATTTTTTATAAAGCGTTTATGTCTTGCTTTATATTCCGTGATTACTCGATGTATGACTACTTGGGTGCCGGTAAGGCACGATCACGAGCCGCAGGCGAATTAAGTGACGTAAGTCATCCCGGTTATCTTTGAAACCATAAGCGTTTTAACACTACGTAAGTGACCTGCTTGACTTCCCGTAAAGCCGTTATAACCTTTTATGTTTTGGAAACAAATCAAATCATTAAACACATGTATGTCATAGTACTACATAGTTATACACATATCATCTTCGACGGATAGGAAGGGATTCGCATGCTATCGCGGCGATTATCGGTAATAGCGAAAGCGACCGGTACCTCGGCCCAGTGGGTGTAACTGCAAGCGGCGGATGGCTCAGCGCGTAGTACTCTGACATAGAAGAGGCGCGGCGCCAATTAATATCTTTAGATCGTGAATATTCTCTGAGAAAATTCGACACCTCCCCCTTCGCAGCGGCGTAATTATATATACATAGAAGTAGGCTACCCAGCGAAGCCAGCGGGGATTCGTTTGCCAGGGCGTGTACAATTCTTACTACAGTAATACTACCTGAAGTCTCTTTATGTCTGATCTTATGTAATTACTGATTCAGTTCAACTTCTTAAAATTCGGGCTTAAGTCGCGAGAGCGTTGCAATGTAAGTATTATTCGAGCTTAAGTCAAAAGGCAACTGCGCTTTAAGTATGTTCGGTTCTGTATATAGTATACTTAACTGCATATACTCACTCTGACATGTAATTTCGGCGTGAAGGTCAGAATGTTTACCTCGATAAGCCCCAAAAATTATCAGAGTTTATATATGTGATCTGACGAGCACAAGTTGACCTTTCACTACTCAGTGCTATTTCGGCAGCTGAAACAACCGCCAGAAGTTTCTAAACAACTTACACTTAACATGACAGAATATGAAGGTTTTCCTTAGGAGTTTCGTTTTGTATGGCTAAGAGGAAATATAATCGTACCATTTTTAGGGTTTTTCATTTATAAAGTCTTTGGAAATCTTCTGAGTATTTGGCTAAAGTGTTTTTGGGCATTACTAACTTAATACTTGTAGAATACATTTTCTACGAGGTAGTATTTGGAAGAGCTAGCACAACTAGGCTAGGGAGGAGGGTTCTCGGCTCGTAGAACCCGGGGCTACTAGGCGAGGGGGTTAGTAGAGAGCACTTCAAGAGGGGAAAGGGGTGGTGTTTGGGCCGAGAACAAAGGTTGAGGGAGAGGATTTTTGAGACTTAGATAGATTGCTCAAGTTTGGATGAAATAACTCTTGAGCTTAGAGGGGTATTTATAGGTGAGGAATGGCCAGCCGATGGCGAAGATCCCATCCAAGTGTTAGAAGCAAGTGTAAGGCCAAGATTAAGCCGTATGCTACCTTATCCATCTACCTGCGAAATATCCTACTGACCCTTGACGAAATTTGACGAAAATGTGCCAAGACTAGCCGTTTCTTTAGTCGTATAACCTCTTCCCGATGTGAGGGTGACACGTGTCGCCCTCTGGTTGAATCATCCCAAAATGTTACGTCTCTCGGAAAAATCACTAAAAAATTAAAAAATGCCATGGCGAATTTTCCTCTCGAAAGCGTATGGAAGCGTTTAGTCGAAAGAATGACTCGTTTTGTGGCGCTTGTGCCTGAATTTGAAACTTGTAGATTCTTGGCAAAAAGATTTGTCGTGCGCCTGTGCATGTACTGCGGAAAATACGGGGTATAACATTTTCCCCTCCGCCAAACATTCGTCGAATGTTTCGCCTGAGTGAATTCTGAAGATCGCTAACAAGTTGCAGCGCCACGCGCAGCCACCGGTAACACCAGTTCTTAAGCCGCTTACTGCGTGCGTGCCTCGCCGAACGCGGAACTCTTACGATATCACCTTACTTGATCATTACTTGATTTTCGATACTTTGGAGTCATGACCTCGAACTTGAGTGCGTCTTACTAAACACACTTTCCCCTCTGGGCCATTCGGCCTTGAACCCGGTCGGTGAAACTATCCCTGAGCTTCGTACGATGGTCATACAACGGGCACAGCACCACCGTGACCCTACCACTGGCCCAGGACGCGACGACCCCTTTCAGAAAAGCGGGCAGCGGGCGGCTCGACGCTAGCTGACCCGACCGGCAACGTGGCGCTCTTGTTCCCGATCGGAAAAATCTGCATACCAGTGCGTAAGCTACCACTTCCATTCTTACCTGTTTGCAGGACTTTATCGCAGCGTTCTGGCGTAAAAATGCATAAATGAGGATCGTTTGTCCCAATTTTCAAGCGACCTTACATCTAAGGTCTCATTGTAATATTCTAAGATTCGTCATTTCTCACCTCAAAACACCATACCATGGCAGGTTACAAATCACGTTTTAACCGCAAGCTATCGAGCAATAACACTAAATGCGTCGTATGCGTAATCACAGCCACAAAACTCTAGAGGTTAAGGATATGAAAATAGGCGATTGAGAGGACCGTGGCGGAGCTTCCCATAGCGACCTCTGCGTGGCGCGGGTGTATGAGCGATGCTGTTATGGAAGGTGAAGAGCCGCCAGTGATCCAAGTAATCTTGTGCTATCTGCAGCCAGTACCACAGTGGACAATTTCTCTCCCAAAATGGCCTGCTAGCCGCATATAAAACAAACTCCGGACTAGCACGACCGCTATTTGTAGAGTCTACCACAGTGATGCCTTGAGTAGGGTGGCAGTGGATTAACAGCCATCTTTCTCATCCCCGAACCGCCGGAGCCCACGGCACAACAAAGCTACGGAGCGCTCGAAGATTGTAGAGGACTGCTCTGTACTGGCGGGTGCATCGCTAGTCTGGCTGGCGGCGGTCGCCTCGAAAATCACCAAAGGACCACAGGTTCCCGGCCTCTTCTGTGACTTTGATGGGTGATCGATTTCTCATTACTGCGCTCCCAGTGCGTAAGCTGCGTCACGATGATATCCATCTGTTGTTTTACCCAGACAACTCTGCTTCGTGTCGTGAGCCACCTTAACATATCGGTGAACCGATCCTCAGTCTGGCAGCTACTAATGCGAGGATGTCACAAGACTGATGAGTGAGCTCGCGGTATCTTCCGCGCGTCTTGCTTGGATGTATGGCAGCAAAAATATATGCGGCCCAGAGCCCCTCTGTCGTGGCGTAAGTGTCTGAAATGCCTTTGAAACTGATCCCCGAAGGCGGAGGTACATTCTCCGGAATGACTCGCGAATCAAACGATCATTTGCGGTATCACGCCGTGCGTCACGAACAGACCGCGGCTGGCTACGTCTCAAGGGCCTTGATCA
>JAQGDG010000626.1:0-90608 GCA_029844215.1 Przewalskia tangutica
TGAACTACGGTGCTAATGGCACGGAATCCGCCGTGATCCAAATTTATCCTCATATCTCGCCACGACTCGCCAAGAATCGCCATCACTCAGTACCCATCTCATCCGCCTGTGCCGCTGACCGAGGCTCGTGTATCAGTAGTCTCGCAGCCACCGCCGCGCTTTCTAAACTCGCTGGCCGGGCGGCGCCGCGAAAACTCGCCGCTCAAGCACAATCTCATCGACTGTGCTCGCGCTCGCATCTCTCAGATTCACTAGCAGCTTCTCACCGCTTTTGCTCACCTGGGCCCGGGCGTTTTACGCGAGGCATAACCGTAAAAACGAAATACGCCGAGGGTCCAACTTATCACACAAATTTCTAAGGCAATGATCTCGTAATGAGAAGAAATGGAAACTAATCAAATCTCGACATAGACGTGGTGCACAACACATCGATAATCAAGACTTTACTAGACACGGTTCAGACACTTTCCGAGGACTAATCGCTAATACCACTTTTGTCACGCACCAACCTCGGCCCGTGATCGTGCCTTACCCCGGCACCCTAGTGATATACAACATCGAGAAAATCAGAAATAAAAACATGAACATGAATTAAGAGACATGATAAATAAACAAAGCCAACTAAAACAATTTTCAAGATATATACATAAATACCCGAACAGCTTATCCTTACAAACCCCGCCTACAACAAAGGTTTCTGCACTTCTAAGATTTTTACAATATGACGGACATTGTTCGCCATACCTCAATGTACAAGAATCTACAGCACTGTGGTAACATACCAAAAGATAAGCCTCCAAGAAATGGGCTTCCTGACACGAATCGTGGATCCTATGAGCGGTGATCCATGTCACGACTGCTCGGCCCGTGGATCGTGCGCCACGGGCACCAAGTAGTCATACATCAGAGTAACCAGCGAAAATATAAAACAAGACAGAAACATAGTAAAAATGTAAATGCTTTATTCAAGAAAAGCTTGCCTTACGGCATAATATAAATAACTCAAGTTTTGCGCTACATCCCAACTGCATAATAGTACTGCACTTCTAAGGAAGTAACAACTACGGGCGACAGTGGTTCCCGCCATACCGATCAGATAAAACTATCTACAATACAGGAGATCATACCTAAAAGTAGAGCCTCCTATAAGACGGAGCTCCCGACACCAACGCAAAGATCCTAAGGACGTGGATCTAGCACTGCCTTACCGCGCAGATGAACGCAGCCCCGGGCGAGGTCAAGATAACAGTACCAAGTATGTGAAACTATAAAGAATCAAATGAAATCAAAGTATTTAAAACCTTTTCACAAATACAATCGCTCAATTGCACATAGTACACATCACAAACAACAACAAGAATAGGAAAATCAGAATGTGTCTATTCTAGGCCGCGAATGATCGGGCAAGGCCAATCGCCCATAGTATCATTCTCGCGTGCCTAGTCCTCGACTTCCGCACCGCATAGTCACACATGCACTGCATGAGGTATTCTCGATCGGGGCAGCTAACCCCAGATCCGCCTAGGCTCCGCAGCCGCATAGCCTCAAAAGACCGCATAGTCTCAACAGACCGCATAGTGGAATCCCCGATCGTGCTAAACACCCGAATGATCAACTCGAGCATACCGCCGCCCGCATAGTCTCACAGACCGCATAGCCGTGATAGACTCAAGATCAAGCGGGCAAGCCCTGTGATAACAAATACGGGGTAGGTGATACAATAACAAGACAACGGACTTACCGTTAGCAACGTAAGCACGCAAGAATGACCCCTTACACAAAGATTTCAAGACAATAACCTGCAGCATCATAATAGGTCTACTTATCACACAAATCATTACACTTAATGTAAATCAATACAAGGCTTTTATAAACAAACAAGTAAACAGCCTTTTTATCTTTCTTAAGTTGTTATACCTAACTTCCCATAAAGCTAGTATAACTCTTAAGCTTTTGTTTTAAAACCAAATATTTATCTTCCGTTAAAAAAATGATTCAAGATTCTTTGAAATGCTTTACTTTACTATTCAAAGCCACAGGCATTGCAGTAAGTATTATTCAAAGCTTAAGCCAGGCATTGCCGTAAGTATTATTCAGCTTAAGTCAAAGACATTGCCGGTTATTATTCAACACATGTACGCCTCACCGACTATATATATATTGTAAAATATCATGCTTTAGGAAGAATCACATACCTTCTCAAATAAAACCACCGCCAAGTCAATATGTCGCACGCAGAGTCACCATAATAGTCACAGACATCTATCAAAGACTACTCAAGGTCATTCTAAACAGAGGGTTCACAATTCTATGAAAGTCGGGCAGCACTTCCTACCCTACGAGCTATATAAGTTCATCATGGAAACAAATTCTATGTAAGTACAGCTTTGATTATTCTTCTTTAAACCCTTCATCGTGATAACAGCTCAATTCTATTCTGTGATATTCTTCTAAGTATTTATACTTATTCTTACTACTACAAGAAGTATTCTCTAATTCAAAAGAGGGTTAGGATTAGTTACTCGGTAAGCCCAATAATATCCTAGATAAAGTCGCTACTGAGCAAGGTTTAGCTCCTAAGTTGTACGCTCCAGAGTCTAAGAAACCTTAGAAGTTCTTCACAACTTCTACAAAGGACTAAGGGATTTGGGCTAGGTATTTTGGGGCATTATAACAATAGAAGACAACTTTTCTACCAAGGGAGTGGGTAGATTTCGCCAGGCTAGTGGGTAGGCCCTCGCCAAACTCACTCAAAGGGGGAGGTGCTGACTAAAAGGCTGGGCGGAGAGGAGAGGATTTTTTCAATACTTGGAAGATAACTTTGTGGACGAAGAACTCTTCATCTCTGGGCGGGGTATTTATAGGTCAAGAAGTGGCCAACCAATGGCCAAGATTAAGACAAGTGCAAGGCAAGTGTAGGTGAAGATTTACTCCACACAAATATCCTACCAACTCTGACTTGTGCACAAGGCACAAAAACGCGCACTTCTAGTTCAATTCGGCCCAAACGGACGATTTCAAGTCCACAATGGAGGTGCCAAGTGTCGCCTCCCGCTGGTCCAAAATGTTTCGCCTCTAAAAATCCGCAAAATTAGTAATGGCATAGCCGGAATTTTCCCTACGAAGTCCGTGGAAACGCTTTCACGAAAAACGATTCTTTTAGTGAGTTGTGTACAAAAAAAACGCCCAAGGCTAACTTTAAGGCCAACCAGACGTATTCCTTACGCATACTGGAAATACGGTATAACATTCTCCTCCTTAGAAACATTCATTCCAATGTTCCTTCCCAAGACAGTATAACAATAAGGTTCTTCATAACCTAAATAGCTTGTGTAAAAGCCACACGCCACAAAACAACACTTAGGCAAAAACGATAACGAAATTTACAAGTAGGAAAGTGAATTACCCGGGCGGTGGGGAATAGCGAGGATACTTCGCCTCATGTCCTCCTCGCCTTCCCACGCCATCTCCTCCCTAAGCCTGCTCCGCCACAAGACTTTGACTAAGCCACGCCCTGGTCCGCAGACGCCTAACTCGACGATCGATTATCGCTATGGGAATCTCTCATACGAGCAACCCCTGGCCACCGACATCGCCAATCGGTGTACCCTAGATGGATCCCCGATACATCTCCTCAAAGATAGATACGTGAAAACCGATGCACCGCCTCCGATCGACGGCAGATTCCAACTCATAGGCAACCTTGCCTACCTCGCGACAATTGAAACGCCCAATGTACCTGGGCCGAAGTTTCCCTTCTTCCCAAATCTCATCACACCCTTCATGGGTGACACCTTTAGAAAACCCAATCATGAACTCGAACTCAAGATGCCGACGACGATGATCTCGTGATACGACTTGCCGACTCGAGTCCAATAGCCGCCCTTGATAAGCTTCACCTTATCCATCGCTCACGCACCAAATCGTCCCACTAGCCGCACTCGCCCACATCGAACCAACCTATAGGCGATCCGCACTTCCTCCCATACAAGGCCTCATAAGGCGCCATCTCAATACTTGAGCGTAGCTATTATTATACGCGAACTCAACTGCAGGCAAACGACCTCCCAACTACCACCGGTCAATAACACGTGCTCGCAAATATATCTCTCGCAGTTCGATAGCGCCTACCAGCCCGCCTGCCTGCGGATGTGAAATGCGATTTTGTGCCTACCATGGCCTCCTAAACCTTCTCGAAGGACTCCGGTTGCCGAATCGCCTCGTCTGATGAGATTGCGAGGATCACGCACCCGATTTATCTTGATAAAGTTCGCATAATCTCAAATAAAAGTCGCCCCGATGGGGAAGAAAGTGGCTGATTTCACACCGCGACGATAACCCATAGGAATCATGTTCCTCTCGAAAGGCGAGGCAATCCTGACGGCTCACGTTGATTACCTCCCACTTCCGTGCCCTGGATCTCAATCGTCAGAATAAAACCACCGTACCGTGCTCTACCTTCACCCGGCCGACAACACGCATCGAGCTATTTAACTCGCAACGTCCTCTTCGGCCATCCACCAATATACACAGATCTGGGCGTCGCTGGCACATCTTGGTCGACTCTGACGATAGAGTACACAGCTCCTAACTCACGCCAAGTCCTAACATCTCGAACAATACACCGCCAAACCTTACACCCCATCGTGCTACCAAAAGCGACCGTTCTCAAGAGTCAGATCATTTTATATCAATCAAGGCCGATCCTAATCAAGGTTTCTTCACCGCATTTACGAGCACTGAACCTCTTCTACCTAACTTCTAACTCCATCAAGCATGTAATCAATCAAATGACACCAAGGCTCGCTAATCGATGCAAATCACTTAACCATGTCCCTCCTCTCTAGTCGCACATCTGGAAGGCCCCCACCCACTCACGCACTCAAGAGCATTCGCCACAACATCGCCTTCCCTGTGGTACAGATATCAACATCGCGAATCCTTGCCGAACTCTAACCACCGCCTCGTCGTAGTTCAAATTCTCCTCTCAAGATATACCGAGGCTCTGCGTCCAGAAAAATATCCACGTGAACTCTATACAAATAGTGCCTGCATCTTCAAGGCGTTAATCAATGCCAACCCAAATCACGGGAAGCGTGGGTAGCTTCAGAGCTTTTTCACTGCGGACGATACGCTATAACCCGCCGCATGCCGCATCAACACATCCCAACCCGATGCCTCGACGACGCAATGGCACCTACATAACTATCCGACTTCAGAAGAGTAAGAACGGCGCTGCCGCCTCTTTCAGCAAGAATCGAAACCCCGCCACAAGCATCACCATCAAAACTCGTCTTCCGAGTCACCAGCCACCTGCAAGGTAGATAAGCAAACTTCTACGAACCGCCATATTGTCCTCGCAAGGCCTAAAACGCGAACCTCTCGCGAGTAGTAGGGTTCAGGCTAAGTCCTCGGATCGCTTTCGATTTCGCCGATTAACTCAACGCCATCAGCCCTGACATTATGCTCAAGAAACGCCATCAAGTCAACCAAAACTCACATTTGGAAAACTTATGCATAACCGTTGGTCCCGAGAACCGGCCAAAGACAATTCTCAAATGCTCGCGATGCACTGGCTTCACGAGAATAAATCCAAGATATCATCAACGAACTAATACAAATCGCTCAAAAATGGTTTGAACACTCGTCAACAACCACGAATATCACAGCATCGTCAACCCAAAAGATACGGTGACTTCGAACTCATAATGCCCGCATCGTCCGAATGCAATTCTAGGACATCCACCTCTCTCGACTCGCGCACTGATGATAGCCCGATCGCAGTATCAATCTTCGAGAAATGACCGGCACTTCGCAACCGTCGAACAAATCATCAACTTCGGCGGCATTCGTTTAATGGGTCACCTTGTTCACCGGGATGTAATCAACACACACCGCCCTTCTCTCACGAACAATACCGGCGCCTCGTGAGAAACACTAGGCCCGGCGAAGCCTTCCGCAAATCCTCACCGTCTCTTCAACTCACCCCTGCAGGTGCCACTATGGCGAACGGAAATAAAGCCGAGGACCGCAACACATCTATACAAACTCGATCTCCTCTCGTGAGGGACACCCGGAGGTCATCTGAAACACCGCCTCAACTCATTGAATACCGAACCGACCAAAATCGCATCGCAGCCTTCAGATCAAACACCAAATCAATGTAGATACCTTCGCATTCATCTTCCTAAATTTGAGGTAGAAATAAACCTACCCTCGCGATACCGTGTCTAATTCCCACTCAACAACCGGCCTCGTGAAACTGAACTGTGACATTTCTCTTCGCAAATTTACATTGGCGAGCAAGAAGCTACAGCCAATCCATCCTCATAATCACGCTGTCAATCATCTCCAACTCTATCAAGCTTCCGCTATGTCCGACGATCAGAATGGCCACAGACAAGCTCTCTATATACTCACGAGCTACCACCTAATCACCCACTCATGTAGGCTACCAAAGGGTTCATGGACTTCGTGCCTATCCCCTGCCCCATTAGCAACAAGGAGATATATGTGACGTAGAGAACCCTGACTTATCAAAGCATGGCACATCAAACCTGAACCGAGCAGGTACTCGTGACGACATCGCGAGGCCTCCCGATCCTCGCTTTCGACAAAGCATAAATGCGCTTCGAGGACCGCTAGAATCGACCCGCGCCACGACTCGCCACCCGCTGGTCCATGAGTACCTTTGACCTCCGGGCGAGTAATCGTGGGATGAAGAGCGCAATGCACTCAGAGATCGGGCCCTACTACCGCCGCCGGCCTGACAAACTCGCGAAATGACCTCGCCGCCACAAGTATAGCAGCTCCCGAGTACAGCCTGCAATCGGTATCTACCACAACGCACACCGAGCAGCACTTCAACGGTTAGCACTCGCTACTCGAAACCAAGTCCCGGGCCCCGACCGCCCCGATCGCCCGGGCCGCATCAAATGAGGTAGAGCGCTCATACCGGGCCGTGGTGCAAATCGACTTCACGATGCCGCCACCCCGAGGACCACCAAAAGAACCGCCGCTTCGCCTTCTTCTCGCCGCTGATATCGCTTACCCGGCGGCCTCTACGCCTCGCATCCTAGCGCACGAGCTCGCATACGGTTATGTCCATGCTCGGTCAAGGACACACCCGCACAAGACTCGCCATGTAATCATCTAGCCTGGACATAGCGATGCACTCCGGCCCTCCATCTCGCTACGCAGGACATATCGAGCCAAAGAATCAAACTCGACATTGTACTCCTCACCGCAAGGCCCTCCCCTCTCTCAAAGAATAAGAATCTATCACCGTGCCTCTCTCATCCGCGGAGGCAAGAAGTGTGTGAGAAAAGCCTAAAACTCATCCCATACCGCCGGAGGCGCATGCTCTCCCGAAAGCTCCCATGAATCAAACAAATCGATCATGTATCACGCAGCCGACGCGAACCGGCGTCACAGACTACTGCCTCGAGGCCTGATCACCCGCACGATCCTCTCAGAATCCGACGGATGAACTCCTCGCGATCATCCTCCGCCGACCAGAAACTCGCGGCTACAACTCAAGAAATCTCGTAGCCTCAAACTATTCGCTCGGTGCACCACGGTGCGATCGAGCCGAGCCGGAATCGCCGCATTCCAGCCTCTCTCGACGGGCCACAACTTCAGCCAATAGCTGGTTATCTCTGTACCCTAACTCTCCGCCCTGTGCCGTGGGACAGAGGCGGGTACTGTGGTCTCGCTGGGCCGGGCGCGCCATAGAACTCGCTGCCTCTCGTATAGACTGGGCCCGAGCCTCGTGACTGGGTGTCTCGCTAGCAGCCTCTACGCTTGCCCTTCTCGCCCGGTTGCCTTTACGCGAGGCATAATCAGCATAGAAAGGAATACGTTAGAGGGTCCAACCTATAACATGCCTTCTAAAGCACGATCTCGTAATGAAGAATGGAAACTAATCCTAAATATCCTATAGCCTCCTCGATTATTGGTGTGGTGCACAACACACCGATAATCAAGACTTACTAGATACGGCTCAGAGACACTTTCCGAGGATTAATCGCTTCGATACCACTTTTGTCACGACTGCCCGGCCCGTGGATCGTGCCTTACCGGGCACCTAAGTAGTCATACATCGTAGTAACCAAATGGAAATATAAAACAAGACAGAAACATAGTAAAATGTAAACGCTTTATCTCAAGAAAAGCTTGCCTTACGCAAGATAATATAAATAACTCAAGTTTTGCAGCTATATCCCAACCGCATAATAGTACTACTGCACTCTAAGGAAGTAAACAACTATGGCGACAGTGGCCCGCCATACCCTCGATCGCATAAAACTATCTACAATACAGGAGATCATACCCAAAAGTAGAGCCTCCTATAAGACGAGCTCCCGACACCAACGCAAAGATCCTAAGGACGTGGATCTAGCACTGCCGCTTTACCGCATGCAGATGAACGCACTTCCGGGCGAGGTCAAGATAACAGTACCAAGTATGTGAAACTATAAAGAACTAAAATGAAATCAAAGTATTTAAAACCTTTTCACAAATACACCGCTTCAATTGCACATAGTGCCACATCACAAACAACAACAAGAATAGTAAGATCAGAATAGTCTATTCTAGGCCGCGAATGATCAAGCAAGGCTAATCGCCCATAGTATCATTCTCAAGGCCTAGTCCTCGACTTCCGCACCGCATAGGTCACACATGCACCCGCATGAGGTATTTCTCGTGATCGGGGCAGCTAACCCCAAGATCCGCCTAGGCTCCCGCACTCGCATAGCCTCAAAAGACCGTGATAGTCTCAACAGATCGCATAGGAATCCCCGCATCGTGCTAAAACACCCGAATGATCAATCCCGAGCATACCGCCGCTCCCGCATAGTCTCACAGACCGCATAAAGCCGTGATAGACCAAGTGGGCAAGCCCTGTGATAACAAATGGGGGTAGTGATACAATAACAAGACAACTGACTTACTCTAGCAACGTAAGTACAAAGCAAGAATGACCCCTTACACAAAGATTTCAAGACAATAACCTGTAGCATCATAATAGGTCTACTTATCACACAAATCTTATTACACTTAATGTAAATCAATACAAGGCTTTTTATAAACAAACAAGTAAACAGCCTTCTTATCTTTCTTAAGTCATATACCTAACTTCCCATAAAGCTAGTATAACTCTTAAGCTTTTGTTTTAAAACCAAATATTTATCTTCTAAAAATGATTCAAGATTCTTTGAAATGCTTTCGCTTCTTTTATTCAGCTTAAGCCAGGCATTGCCGTAAGTATTATTCAAAGCTTAAGCCGAGGCATTGCCGTAAGTATTATTCAGCTTAAGTCAAAGACATTGCCGTAGTTATTATTCAGCTTAACACATGTACGCTCACCGTATTATATATATATTGTAAAATATCATGCTTTAGGAAGAATCACATACCTTCTCAAATAAAACCACCGCCAAGTCAATATGTCGCGCTACAGAGAGTCACCTATAATAGTCACAGACATCTATCAAAGACTACTCAAGGTCATTCTAAACAGAGGTTCACAATTCTACGGAAAGTCGGGCAAAGACTTCCCTACCCTACGAGCTATATAAGTTCATCATGAAACAAATTCTATGTAAGTACAGCTTTGATTATTCTTCTTTAAACCCTTCTATCGTGATAATACTCAATTCTATTCGTGATATTCTTCTAAGTATTTATACTTATTCTTATACTACTACAAGAAGTATTCTCTAATTCAAAAGAGGGTTAGGATTAGTTACCTGTAAGCCCAATAATATCCTAGATAAAGTCGCTACCGAGCAAGGTTTAGCTCCTAAGTTGTACGTCCCAGAGCTCCAAGAAACCTTAGAAGTTCTTCACAACTTCTCACAAAGGACTGGGCGGATTCTGGGCTGTGTAGATGTACATAACAATACTAGAAGACAACTTTTCTACCGCTTTATGTAGATTGCCAGGTTGTGGGGTAGCCTCTACCAAACTCACTCAGCTGAGGCTGGACGGCATGCTGGCTATAGGAGAGGATTTTTTCATCACTTGGAAGATAACTTTGTGGACGAAGAACCTTCATCTCTGCTACGGAGAAAGTCGTTAAGTTGGCCAACCAACGTACAAGATTAAGACAAGGCAAGGCAGCAGTAAAGTAAGATTTACTCCACACAAATATCCTACCAACTTCGACGACATGCACAAAACGTGCACTCTAGTTCAATTCGCCCAAATGGACGATTTCAAGTCCACAAATCGGAGGTACTGTTGTCGCCTCCCGCTGGTCCAAAAATGTTTCGCCTTCTGGAAAAATCCGCAAAATTAGTAATGGCATAGCCTTAATTTTCCCACGGGTTGAAACGCTTTCACAAAACGACTTTGAGCGAAGTTGTGTACAACAAAAACGCCCAAGGCCAACTTTAAGGCCAAACTTTTTGTGACGTATTCTCACGCATATACCCGAAATAATGCGCGGTAAGGCAACACACACACAATAATCCACAACCGATGATTTCTACTCGCGCAGATGAACGCAAATTTCTCGGAAGGAGGCCGCATAACATGCATTAAGCATGCGAATCAGAAAAACATCAGAACGTAAATCATAGTCTATATAAAGCAGAGAGACGCATGAGTAACCAAACTACACCACAACATAAAAGCGCCATGCCGGGTCGACTCACGCTCAAGTCATCCTCGCTCGTGGAATCCCTTCCTCATCACGGCATTTAGGTATAACCGCGACACGCCGCCTTACCATCCCGCGACCAGAAATAATCATGTGGAATACGGTCCCGCCCATCCTACGGACCTTAATCGACGAATGACGCGGTCCCGCCATCTCGCGACTCTGAATAATCGACGAATACGCTGGTTCTACCATCTCGCGACTCGGTGAATAATCGACGGAATACGCCGTCTTACTCTATCCCACGGACTCCTGCGGAAGAATCGATGAATACGTGTCCCTACTTCATCTCGACCCGTGGGAAGTTAATCGCTCGGCAACAAATCAGCGACACTTCTCCATCGAGAGACGCTATGGTATAGAAATGTCGTGATATTTTGCACAACAAGTGCTATCAAAACACAAACATAAGCGGCAATTACCTGTTACACACAACTCAAGTTTATTTTTAAAGAAGGCCAAAGTTCCGAGACTAGGCCTCCCGAAAGTATTACGTCACGTTAAATTCTTTAAAAAGATCCATTTCTTTTATAAGGTCACCCGAGCAAATTGTAGTGATCATTAAAATAGAAGTGACTCACGCATTTTTAGGTAAACCAAAACACTTTCCTTTTAACATCAAGTAACAACATTCTTTTCCAAAAGTTCAAGTTTGCTTAATTTCAAATACTTAAGTCTCTTATTTTAGAAAGGTTTCATGGTCCATGGAACTTAATCACTTAAAGAATATAATCCTCTTTTAAACAATTGGTGAGAGGCGTATATGTCTTGAGACATGAAGATTGTGCTTATTCTTGTTCATAATCAATCTTATTAAAGCAAAATGGCGATCACAGGAAATGTAATATCATTTTGTAAGTAACTTGCATCTTTTAAATTTTCTACGCAGATATAGGTTCTCTCTTGGTTTTAATAATACTTAATTAGTCAAAACATTTCCCTTTGTGTAACTAACTAGCAGGCTGGTTTGTCGATAATTAATTCGATTTCCAAAATGAGTAAAACATTATTCCTTTTAAAACCAAGTACTGGGTTACTTCAATAATGAGGGTTTCACACAAAATCTCATATTTAATTCATTCAAGCTCAGTCTGCTTATCTTTTAAGATTAAGTCTCTTTAACTTCTAAAAATCAAGAATCATTCTATTTATCTCTCTTAAGACGTTATACTTAACTTCCCATAAAGCTAGTATAACTCTTTATGTTTTCAAAACCAAGATATTACTCTTTCTTACAAAATAGGTTCTCTTAATTATTTTGAAATCTTCCAAGACTTTTATCATCACTGTACATCAAGTCATTTATCTTTTAAAAACCACAAAGCATTTTCTTACTTACAGTAAAACTGTTATTATATCCAACTTCCCATAAAGCCGTTATAACTACTTTATGTTTTAAACCAATCTAAATACATTTAACACATGTACGCCTACTTAGTATTTACACCTTAGTTGCTATACACATATCATGCTAGAAAAGATAGGAAGAGAGTTCAAGCGTTACCTCGCGACGATTATCGGACTAATAAAGCAAAACGCCTCCAAGTACTCTCAAACCGCCTAAAGCTACACCTTAAGCCAAGCAGATCACGCCACACGTAGTACTTCAACCTACCTATGTGAGGCCACAGAGCGCGCTCTATTAACATCTAGATCTCAACGTAGAGAATAATTTGTGATTCCTACACTTTAAATTCTGCAGAACACGTCCCGCAACCACAGAATCTCCTCCTTCTATCGAGGCCTCGCGAACGTGCCAACAACTCCCTGTATGGGGTTGTACGCCTAATCCAGGACGCGTGTACAAATTCTACTTCCACGAAGAAAGCTGACACAAGTCTACTGCGCAGAATAACGATTCTCTATGTAATTACGGTTCGAGTTCTCGCTTCTCTCTTGCTAAATCTCGCGCTTAAGTCAAAAGACATTGTAGCCGCATAATTATGTTGATCTCGGGGCCTATAGTATACTTCAACCATATATTCCTATGGCACATGTATTTCCAATTACAATAGAGCGTCAAGAAGTGTTTACCTCGATAAGCCCAAATTATCCAAGTTTATATGCTTCGATCCTCGCAGCAAGGTTTAGCTCCTATCTGGCCTATCTTCTCCTGACCATCCAAACAGACCCTAGAAGTTCTAACCAACTTCTACTCAATTACTTCAACTATCATTACGGCATTTCTTGGGGTTTAGTTTAGTGGCTACAAGGAAGTGATAATAGTATTTCTACAGGCTTTTAGTATAGGTATAACAACGGAATACTACAAGCGTATAAGTGGCTAAAGTGATTTGGGCATTATAACCTTGATGACTTGGAGAGTATTTCTATACCACCAAAGGGAGGTATTATACTCTGAAAACAACACTAGGCTGGTGTGGAGTTGCCTGACCTCATCTGCCAGACTGCTTACAAGGGGAGAGGAGGCTCTCGGCCAAAGGAGGCTTCTCAAAAGAGTGATGGTGGACCCAGCTACAAACCATACGCAAGGGAGTGGATTTCAGAAGACTTGGAAAGGATTTTGGATGAAGAAGTTCATCAACTTGCAGGGTATTTATAAAGGTCAAGCAAAGGCCAAGGCCAACTTGATGCCGCGATGCACATCAGGTTGTTAGGCAAGTAGTAGGGCTTAGATTCAAACCTTAATGTACCTCTATCCATCTACCCACAAAATATCACAAATATCCTACCAACTCAGCTTTGCCCCTTCTTTCGTCCAAACCGCCACACTGACTTCTTCCAACGCGTGAGGTGACCAATGCCACCCCTCCAGTTGGTCCAAAATGTTGGCTCTCGGAAAAATCCGCCGCAAAGAATTATAAAATGACACCAAATAGCCGGAATTTTCCTCTACGCAAGTTTAGTAAAACGCTTAGGTCGAAAAAACGATGGTCTTTCGACAGAGATCTTGTACTCAAATTCTTTCGAACCTAGCCAAACCTTAGGCTTAAATTTATACGCACATTAAGCCTGGTACGCATACTCGGAAATACTGGTATAAACAATACAAAGCGGACTCGTGACTATGATAATTGATAATAAGCGGCCGATGCGGAAGTGCCGGAATCCAAAAACTCTCCAACCCCTTCGACCATGACCGACCCGATTAGTTCGGCTTACCAGCAAGATAAAGAAAAGGTGTGATGCCTGAATTCTGGATGTAATTCGAAATTGCACTAGCTGAATTCGAGCAATCGTCCACCGCAGATTTGAAATTCGGGGGACAAAGGGATCCCCTGGTATCGCATCTGGGAAAAGCTACCACCCATAGAATCCCACTCTTGGACAATATCAAGTCACGAACCGTGAAGTATCTCGATTCCGCTAAGTGAAGACGAGAGGATTTGGACTGTTAAGAGTTAGCCCCGAGAAGCAAACCTTCAACTCTTCCGGACAATTAGCATAAGAAATCAGCGAAGATATATCTCTCCTACAGCAAAAGCATGCATGGTGCGTCTCGTGAATGTTAGATGAGTTGTCACGACTGCTCGTTAGGGCAGTGGATCGTGCCTTACCCGCACCCAAGCAAGCGATCATACATCGTAGAAAATCAGTGCTGAAATATAAAAGCAGAGACAAGAAATATTATTAAAAAGTGAGAAACAGCGGGTTATGTTGAAAAGAAAAGTCCTTTTAGGCTTTCAAAGATATATATAAACATAGTTTTGCAGCTTACATCCCAACTGCATAATGAGACTCTACAGAACCTCTAAGGAAGTGAATAACGTGGTATGGAATGAGGGCTCCGCCATACTTCGAATGCATAAAACTATCTACAATACAAGTGAGAGATCATACCCAAAAGTAAAGAGCTCCTATAAGACGTTGAGCTCTCGACACCAACGAAAGATCCTAAGTGATGTGGATCACAGCACTCCTCGGGCTGTCTCTTACTCGCTGCATTGAACGCAGGCTTCCGGAAGGAGGTCACATAACCAAGTACTAAGTATGTGAAATCAGTAAAGTACTTAAAAATGAAATCATATCATTTTAAAACTAATTTTATAAATATGCGTACAAACAACCAATGAATCGCACATAAGTGCCACATCATAAACAAGAGCAACCTTGATAGATGGCGTAAACCTCAGAATAAAATCTTTTTACAGAGTACGCGAATGATCGAGCAGTAAAATAATTGCCCATAGTATCACCATCTGAGCAAACACTAACTCGACCCCAGATCCGTGATAGGCCACTTCACAGCACAGCCCGCATGTGCGTATAACCCCGCATCGAGGGTAGGCTACTCCTAAGATCGATCCCGGACCTCGTGAGTCCGCATGGCCATATTGCATCGTGCATGAGCGTACAACCCCCTTGGCACACTAACACCGGAACTCTCAGAGCTCGCGCACAGTCCCTCGACCTCGCATGCAGGTACTCCTCGAATCACGTCCCGCATCACCGCTGAAGTCTACCCCGTGACGGAGGCGCTTTAACCCCTGGGTGAACATGTCAAGAGGCGAGTGATATAATACTAACTTATGACGAACGGCTTATCGTTAAAACAACATAAGCACTTGACAATGCTAATACCCTCTTATACAAGCGTTTACACCAACACACTTAGCGTCATATCATGCCTACATTTATCAAACCATCTTATTATTCTTTCCATAAATCAATATAAGTCCGTTATAAATACATAGTTAAACCGTCTTTTATCATCCAAGTGGTTATACCTAACTTCCCATAAAGCTAGTATAACTCTTAGCTTTCGCTTTAAAACCAATTAGTTCTCTTTTGTTAAAAATGATTCAAAAGATTCTTTTGAAACGCATCAAGATCCTTATTATTCGTGCTTAAGTCAAAAAGACATTACCGTAAGTATTATTAGGTGCTTCAAAAGACATTGCCAGAGTTATTAATCAGTTAACACACGCACGCTTCACCGTACTATATATATATATATTTGAAATATCATGCTGCGAAGAATCACATACCTTCTACAAAACCACCGCCAAGTTGAATATGTCGCGCGGAGAATCAACCTATATTAGTCGTACACGCCTATCAACGCCTAGACCATCTTGTTATACCGTATTTTCGGTATGTACGTAAGGACGCATGAAAAATTTGAAGTTTAAAGTTGGCTTGGTAGAAAATTATTTTGTTCACAACAATCGCTTTAGAGTCGTTTTTCGGACGAAACGTTTACGCTTTCGTAGGAAAATTCGCTATGTCATTTTTAATTTTAAGGATTTTTGAGAGACAAACATTTTGGACCAACAAGAGCGCCACTTGGCACCTCTCATTGGAGCACGTTTGGGGCTGTAAGGGTGGACGAATGGCCATTGTTTGGTCAAGGGTTGGTAGGATATTTTGTGGTAGATGGATAAGGCGCTGGCAAGATTCGCCCTACACTTGCTCTTGCCTGCAAGATCTTGGCCATCGTCGCCTTGCTAGACCTATAAATACCCCTTTGATGACTTCTTCATCCGTTCTACAAATCTCTAAGTGTTAAAAATCCTCCCCTCTCTTAGTAGTGTTCTCGTCCAACACCATCCGCCCCAGGCCGGAGCCTCCCCCTCCTAGTAGTGTGGCCGTGGCACTCCCCCAGCCTAGTTGTTTCGTATAATGCCCCCTCTGTTGAAATACTCAAAAGTATTGTTATAATGCCCAAATTACCTTAGCCATATACCTTGTAGTATTCTAAGGTTATACCTTTACAAAGCCCGTAAATACTATTATACTTCCTTCACCTAAAACCGAAACCCTAAGTAAATCTTCACCCGTAGTTGAAGTTATAAGTAGAAGTTGGTTAGAACTTCTGGGTTGTTTGGAGCTGGTCTGAGCGCATCGAGTAGAGCTAAACCTGCTCAGATCGACATTTAAACTCGGATAATTATGGGCTTATCGAGGTAAATATCTTGTCCTCTATTGTAATCGAGATTACATGATTGTTAGGCTATATAGTTGAAGTATACTATATATAGAATCAACGTTGTTATCGCAATGTCTTTTGACTTAAGCTGAATAATAAGAAACCTTTTCGAAAGAAGAGCATCGAATCAGTATTTACATAGGGCCCCAATCAGACATGTTATACTTGTGTAGCTTTTCGAGGTAGAATCTGCACGTCCGGATTAAGCGATATATCCACCCCGGTTGGCTTCGTAGCCCCCGATAGAGAGAGATTTACGTTGTCATGCGGGGGGAGTCTTTGTGGCCGCCTGTAGGAATTTTCGTAGAATGTTCTACGGCGGATCTAAATGTTAATGAGCGCCTTGTAGCCTTATAGTCAAGCTCACGTGTGGCGATCTACTTGGCAAAGGAGCAGCTTACGATTGGAAGTACTGAGCGTTTTTGCTATTAGTCGATACTCAGCGCGGTATGTGAACCTCTTCCTATCTCTTCTAGCATGATATGTGTGAACTATGTAGTACTCAGACGATGTGCTAAATGTATTTGATTGGTTTAAAACATAAAGTGTTATAACTAGCTTATGGGAAGTTGGTTATAACCTTTATGTTGGTAAGAAAATACTTGTGGTTTTTAAAAGGTAATCGATTTGAACTATAACGGCTTGTTATGTGTTAATAAAGAACTTGAAGTATTTCAAAAGATTTTTGAATCATTTTGAAGAAGAGGTAATACTTGATTTTTAGAAAACTTAAGAGTTATACTAGCCTTATGGAAAGTTAGGTATAACTACTTAAGAATGTTTTACCGATTTTGGAAATCGAGAATGTGTATCGACAAACCACTGCAGAAATGGCGTTAAAGGAAATGTTTTAATAATTAAGTATTATTAAAACCAAGAGAAACTTCCATCCGCATGTGGCTAAGATGAGACAAAATGATAATTCCTAGATCACGTCGTGAATAAGATTGTTATAAACAAGAATATCCTACTCACTTATAAGGCTTATGTTTCTCAGTTGTTTAAAGGAGAATTATATTCTTAAATGAATAAGACTCCAACATGAACTCTTAAACCTTTCTAAAATGAAACTTGAACATGGGAAATTAGGCAAACTTGAACATTGGAAATTAGGCAAACTTGAACATTGGAAAAGAATGTTGCTACTTGATTTTACAAAGAGTAGGCAAGTAATTGATTTACTTTAAAAGATAATCACTCTATTTTCATATACTCTGGTATTGTGTGGTTTTGAAGTAACGTGATCTTTAAAGATTTAATGTATGAAGTACTTGGGGATAGGTACTGAACTTGTTAGTAGAAAGTACCTTGTGTGAATAACTTGATTGTATTGGTTTAGTGATAGCCTTGTAATACTTTCTTGTTGATTTGATAAGTAAGTTAGGATGCTACGTGTGTTAGTATCTTGTGATTATCAGGGGGTCACTTGTTGTGCTTACGTTGTCAAACGTTAAGCCCGCTTGATCATTATTGTATCACATACCCTGACTTATTATACCGAGGGCTTGCCACCACGCGGATGGTCTATATGGCCTATGCAAATCCTTGTGACTACGCAGCAGTAGCTCCAGGATTGATCATTCCGGTGTTTAGCCTGACGCGGGATTCCCTCTGCGGTCCGCTGAGACTACGCGGTCTTTTGAGGCTACGCTGCCGCGAGCCTGGCGGATACCGAGGTTAGCCGCCGACGCGGTATACCTCGCGGTCGGGGACCATGATTCGAGGAATACCTCATGCGGTGCTCTGGGTGACCTATGCGAGTCTGCGAGAGTTCGAGGATAGACGCCAAGACATTGATATTGGGCGGTGGCCAGCCGATCGTGGCGGTCTAGAAAGACCTCGGATACGGTTGTGGTATTTTAGTGCATGGGTCTTAGTAGCCGGCTATGCCTTCGTACTTGCCCGTATGGTTTTATTGTGACAACATAACTTTGGCGTGAGTCCCCGACTTGACATGACCGCATTTATTGTGAGCGTAGTTTGGTTATCATGCACGTCTCCCGCTTATATAGACTACTATGATTTCATTCTAAGATTTATTTTGATTCCACATACTCGCACTGGGCTGCATCGACTTCCTCTCTGGGCCATGCGCTCATGCCGCAGTAAAGGTACACACGCTGATCCTCGCCTTAGGTCACGTCAGCTTGGGAAAGCTCCGCTTTCTCCGAGGCTTATCTCGTATAGTCCCTGTCGTTGTAGGTATTTACATTCGGGGTATGGCGGGCCCTGCCCCGCCATTGTTATATCGTGTCACTTCGTAGAAAGTCCAAAGATGTTGTGGGCGGGGTTGTAAAAAGGATTAAATGTTCATTTGTGAGTTGTTATTTATATATATGCCGAAAGGCAAGTTTTCTCAGACATTGTTTTGTACTTCATTTGTTTCATGTATGTGTTTTATGTGAGAATCCGATTACTGATGTTGTATTACCAGGTGCCCGGTAAGGCACCACCACGCCAGATTCGGTCGCACAAAAGTGGTATCAGAGCAGTTAATCCTCGGAAACTGTCTACAGACAGTATCCAGTAGAGTCTTGATTATCGGTGTGTTCTGCACCACACCAATAAACAGGAGGCTATAGGATAATTAGGATTGTTTTCTATTTCTTCTCACTCTGAGATCGCGCCTTAGAAATTGGTTGTAAGTTGGACCTCTAACGTATTTCTTTCTCTACCGCTATGCCTCAGCATAGGCAACTCGAGCCCGAGGACAAGGCAATGGCGAGCCGCGAAAAAGGTAGTACAGAGGTTACGTGGGCACAGCCCATTATCACCTCGTGGTGCTTCATTCGGAGTTCTGCGACGCCATTAGCCCAAGCGAGTTTAGCACGGCGCGCGCCTCTTGCGCCATGATGTTTGAGCTTAACCTTCGCCCACGACCGAACAGAATATAGATTTCGCGAGGCGACCACGTAATAACTATGGATTTGACTACGCAGTATGGCGCACCGATGTATCGCGAGTCTTGACGAATATCAGCGAAGGTTGTGCAAGAGTAATTCTTCGTTGGCTTGAGCATGGCCGTTATGGCTGGCGCAGCGCCAAGAAACGTGAAGATCGGCGCGTTAACGGCGACAGCAAGAGGCCGTGGCAAAGGTCCTTTAGTAACTTTCGGTGCAGTCGCCTCACCACAGATTAGATTATGCGCATCCACCAAGATGCAGGTCCTCCACGTGGTTCGTGACGCTCGGTATCGCGTGGTTAGTCGAGCTCGAGCTTCCGTTCACCATCACACGAGGTTCCACCATCCGATTCAGATTTTTTCGGCAATACATATGCGCGTCATCCCGAATGTCGTCTTTGAAGTTAGTACTTATTGTATTTATGACCGTCAGTGGTCTGATGTCGAAAAGAGTGTCTCTGCGGGAGGACTTAGCCTTCGTGATCGGTGGGTAGTTCGTCATCTTCCTTAGCTATGCCTACGCGGTGCTTGATTAGAACGACTAAGGAGTAAGCGAAGAGATACAGATAGATCTTTAACCTCTGTGGTTTAGTATGTGTGATAAGGTGAGTATACCTTAAGTGTTATATTCTGATAGCATTGTGTAAATGGTGATTAGAAATCTTGGTTAGTTAACCAAGTAAGATTTGGGGATAGAGAAAGTGCGAGCCTTAGAGTGTTATACGTAGAGACCTTAGAGGTAAGGCCATCTCGAGTAAAAAGATGTATTGTTTATGTTGACTTATAGAGTATAGTGCACGTGAGTTATGTTTGTGGGATTAGTCCCCGAGTAGTGTGGAATGAAAGAGGGTAGTTGAGCCTAGAAGACCGCTAGGTTTTCGTAACGTGATTAGCCAGAGTTTTCCTTCGTGAGGTAGGCCATACGCGCGTTGCCGTCGGAGTTGAGGCCACGCGGTCAACCCGTGCATGTACGCGTGGGGTCAGGCCATGGTCCCGCTTGTGGTAGGGCCACGCAGGTGTTAGGCCCAAGTTTAGTTAACCAACGCATTTAATTGTGGACGATTCGACCAAAGAGTCGCCGGCGAGGTCACCGCCTTGTCTTCAGCAAAGACCGCTTACTCGCGCAGGCGGTTATGCGAGATGATATATCGTAAGGTTGTAAGGTCGCACGAGGTGCCTACCTTCACCTTATGGCGCATGCGAGCCCGTGGCACGCTGTTTTGGTTTCGGAAGTTTTACCACAGGTTAAGAACTCAGTGAGTCTCAATCGCGTCGCCCTCGCCGGGCCAGTGTATTTCGAGTAGTTGTGGGGATTGTTGTCTCCTGTGGAGGAGTGTTTAAGCTACCATTTCAGCCAATGTCGCCTTACGAGGCCTTGTAGAGGCGGTGTAAGTCACTTGGCCGATTGGTCTGATGTTGGCAAGATTCAAATAGTTGGTTCAGCTTGTTCCAGCAGACCGTGGATGTAGTAAAGCTTGGTTCTAGAAGAGGTTCTCGCATTTCGGAGAAATCGTACGATAATCGGCGACGACGCTTAGAGTTCGAGTTGACTACGGTCTTCTTGCGTACCACCCCGTCAGGGTGTGACGGTTTTGACAGAGGAACTTAGCCCGAGTTACTTTGGGCCCTTTGAGTTCATGTGAAGAATAGGCCAGTTGCCTATATGTTAGCGGCCGTCCGACTTAGGAAGCAAGACGTCCGGTCTTTCAGATTACATGTTCTGGAAGTATCGAAGATCCATCCAGAGTGTTCCCGCTTAATGATGACCACGTTAGTGGATAGTAACCCGAAGTTTTGGATAATTGGGCGATCGTAAATGTGGTAAGAAGTTCGAATGTCACGACAACTTGCGATCGCGACGCACGGCACAATTGTTGGGTCGCTCGAGAAGGTTAATGCCTCGTGCAAAGTGACAAGAAGTGGTATATCATTTTGGTGATGTTAGAGGTGTTTTCGTGGACTCGATGTAAGCATTTTGCGCAAGTTGTTTCGTGGCCGTGCGGCAGGATTGATTCTCGTAGTATAGTAGTGAAGACTATCTTGGGCGCACGCTTGTTTGAGATTCTTAGAAGGAACATTCGGACGAATGTTTCTAAGGAGGAGAATGTTATACTCAGTATTTTCGTAGTATGTACGTAAGGGCGACGAGAAAAATTTGAAGTTTAAAGTTGGCTTGGCCGAAAATTATTTTGTTCACAACAATTCGCTTAGAGTCGCCGAAAACGCCACGACTTCGTAGGAAAATTCGGCCATGTCATTTTTAATTTTTATGATTTTTTCGAGAGACGAAACATTTTGGACTAACAAGAGGGCGCCACTTGGCACCCTCTCATTGGAGCACGCCGGTAAAGGGTGGACGAATGGCCATTGTTTGGTCAAGGGGTTGGTAGGATATTTTGTGGTAGATGGATAAGGTGCACTTGGCAAGATCTTCGCCCTACACTTGCCTTGCACTTGGCAAGATCTTCGCCATCGGGTCGCCTTTGCTAGACCTATAAATACCCCCTCTTGATGACTTCTTCATCCATTCTACAAATCTCTAAGTGTTAAAAAATCCTCCCTCTTAGTAGTGTTCTCGCCCAACACCATCCTCCCCTTCGCCGAGAGCCCTCCCCTCCTAGTAGTGTGGCCGTGGGTACTCCCAGCCTAGTTGTTTCGTATAATGCCCCCTCTTGTTAGAAATACTCTCAAAAGTATTGTTATAATGCCCAAATTACCTTAGCCATATACCTTGTAGTATTCTAAGGTTATACCTTTACAAAGCCCGTAAATACTATTATACTTCCCTTCACCACAAAACCGAAACCACTAAGTAAATCTTCACCCGTAGTTGGTTATAAGTAGAAGTTGGTTAGAACTTCTATGGGTTGTTTGGAGCGGTCGGAGCGCACTGAGTAGAGCTAAACCTGTTTCAGATCGACATTTAAACTCGGATAATTATGGGCTTATCGAGGTAAATATCTTGTCCTCTATTGTAATCGAGATTACATGATTGTTAGACTATATAGTTGAAGTATACTATATATGTAATCAACGTTGTTATCGGCAATGTCTTTTGACTTAAGCTCCAATAATAAGAAACCTTTTCAAAGAAGAGTATCAATCGTATTTACATGGATCGTATTACAGAGACTTGTGTAGCTTTTCCGTGAGGTAGAATCGTGCACGCCCGACAACGTGATAACCCCTCGGTTGGCTTGGTAGCCGCCCGATAGAGGAGGAGATTTACGCCACAATGTGGAGGTCGAATTTTTCTGAGAATGTTCTACGGGGATCTAAATGTTAATGAGCGCCTTGGCCTTATAGGTCAAGTACACGTGTGGCGCGATCTACTTGACTTAAAGGAGTAATACAGTTGGAAGTACTTGGAGCGCTTTTGCTATTAGTCGATACTCGTCGCAGGTATGTGAACCTCTTCCTATCTCTTCTAGCATGATATGTGTGAACTATGTAGTACCAGAGACGCATACGTGCTAAATGTATTTGATTGTTTTAAACATACAGTGTTATAACGCTTTATGGAAGTTGGTTATAACACTTTATGTTGGTAAGAAAATATGTGGTTTTTAAAAGGTAATCGATTTGAACTATAATCGGCTTGTTATGTGTTAATAAAGAACTTGAAGTATTTCAAAAGATTTTTGAATCATTTTGAAAGAAGAGGTAATACTTGATTTTTAGAAAACTTAAGAGTTATACTAGCCTTATGGAAAGTTAGGTATAACGCTTAAGAATGTTTTACCGATTTTGGAAATCGTAACGTGTATCGACAAACCACCGCAAATACATTAAAAGGAAATGTTTTAATAATTAAGTATTATTAAAACCAAGAGAAACTTCCATCCGCATAAGCCAAGATGAGACAAAATGATAATTCCTTGATCACGGTCGTAATAAGATTGTTATAAACAAGAATATCCTACTCACTTATAAGGCTTATGTTTCTCGATTGTTTAAAGGAGAATTATATTCTTAAATGAATAAGACTATGAACTACTTAAACCTTTCTAAAATAGAAACTTGAACACGGGAAATTAGGCAAACTTGAACATTGAAATTAGGCAAACTTGAACATTCGAAAAGAATGCTGCTACTTGATTTTACAAAGAGAAGTAATTGATTTACTTTAAAAAGATAATCACTCTATTTTCATATACTACATGTATTGTGTGGTTTTTGTGAAGTAAGGTATCTTTTAAAGATTTAATGTATGAAGTACTTTGGGGATAGGTACCCGAACTTGTTAGTAGAAAGTACCTTGTGTGAATAACTTGATTGTATTGGTTTGTGATAGCCTTGTAATACTTTCTTGTTGATTTGATAAGTAAGCATGTTAGGATGCTACGTGTGTTAGTATCTTGTGATTATTGTGTAAAGTGGTCACTTTGTTGTGTTTACGTTGTCAAACGTTAAGCGTTGTATCTTGTTATTGTATCACATACCCTCGACTTATTATACCGAGGGCTTGCCACCCGATCGCGGTCTATACGCCTATGCAGTCCTTGTGACTATGCGGAGGCGGTAGCTCCGGATTGATCATTCCGGTGTTTAGCCCGACGGGGATTCCTGCGCGGTCCGTTGAGACTATCACGGTCTTTTGAGACTACGCGGCCGCGGAGCCAGCGATACCGAGGTTAGCCGCTTCGACGCGGGTATACCTCAAAGCGATTCAGGACCATGATTCGAGGAATACCTCATGCGGTCCGCAGTGACCTATGCGGAGTCGCGAGGAGTTCGAGGATAGACGCCAAGACATTGATATTGCGAGCGAAAGGGGCCACCTTCGACATGGTGCGCGTCTAGAAAGACCTCGGATACGCCTGTGGTATTTTTGGCATCAGTGGGTCTTAGTAGTCGGCTATGCCTTCGCATTTGCCCCGCGGTTTTATTGTGATAACTTTGAGGGCGTGAGTCCTCGACTTGACATGACCGCTATTTATCAGGAATCGAAGTTTGTTATCATACATGTCTCTGCTTTATATGTACTACTATGATTTATTTACGATTTATTTTCGCCACATACTGTACCGTTGCAAATGACCTCTTCCCGGCTGCGTTTCATGTCGCAGTAAAGGTACACCGCCGCCGATCCTCGCTCTTAGTGGTCACGTCGTTGGAAAGCTCCGCTTCTCCGAGGCTTATTCGTATACCGTCGTTGTAGGTATTTACATTCTGGGTATGGCGGCCCCGCCCCGCCATTGTTGTCGATCATTTAGTAGAGGTCTGTAGTGTGCTGAAGGTGGTTGTAAAAAGGATTAAACTGCTCATTTGTAGGAGTTGTTATTTATATATATGCCGAAAGGCAAGTTTTCCTCGACATTGTTTTGTACTTCATTTGTTTCATGTATATGTTTTATGTTCCGCTGACACTGATGTTGTATCACTAGTGGTGCAGGGGTAAGGCACCAACACGCCCAGATTCGGTCGTGACAACTACTCAGAAATAGCTTAAGCAGAGGGTCCTTTATTCTACGGAAAATCTGGGCAAAGACTTCCTACCCATGAGCTACTCAAGTTCATCAGAAAATAAATTCTAAGTAAGTATAGTTCAATTATTCTTCTTTAAACCCTTCACTTTGTGATAACATTCAATTTATTCGTGATATCCTTCTAAGTATTTAATACTTATTTCTATACTTCTACGATGTATTCTCTAGTTACAAAGAAGGACAAGTTTATTTACCTCGATAAGCCTAATAATATCCTAGATAAAAGTCGCACTGAAGCAAGGTTTAGCTCCTGTTGTACGCTCCAGAGTCTAGGAAACCTTAAGTTCTTCACAACTTCTACTAAGTACTAAGGGATTCGGGCTAGTATTGGGCATTATAACAATACTAGAAGGCAACTTTCTTACCAATGAGGGGTAGATTTCTGCCAGTTAGGGTTGCTCGCCAAGCTCACCATGGGGTTGTGTTGGACTAAAAAGGCTTAAGGAGAGGAGAGGATTTTAGACTTGAAAGTTTGTTTGTGGACGAAGAACTCTTCATCACAAAGAGGGTATTTATAGGTCAAGGGATCGCCAACCAATGGCCAAGATTATGCCAAGTGCAAGGCAAGTGTAAGGCCAAGATTTGGGCAAGTGTACCTAGCCAACTTGCACACAAAATATCCTACCAACTCCAAGACAAAATAAGCCCTTCATTCGGTCCTAATGCCGTCCACACATCTACTGCGAGAGGGTGACAAGTGTCGCCTCTCGTTGGTCCAAAGTGTTCGCCTCTGAAAAATCCGCAAAATTAGAAATGACATAGCCGGAATTTATCCTACGCGAGTTGTGTAAAACGTCAGTCGGAAAACGATTCTTTTAGTGAGTCAGGCCCAAGTATTTTCGCCCAAGCCTAACTTTTAAGGCTAAACTAGACGTATTCCCACGTACATACTGAAATACGGGTATAACATTCTCCTCCTTAGAAACATTCGTCCCAATGTTCCTTCCCAAGACAGATAACGATAAGGTTCTTCATAACTTAAACAGCTTGCAAATGCCACACACGCCACAAAACAACACTTAGCATAAACGATAATGAAAATTTATAAGTAGGAAAGTGAATTACCCGGAGGTGTGGGGAATAGTGAGATATCGCCTCATGTCCTCCTCGCCTTCCCACGCCATCTCCTCCTCGAGCCTGCTCCGCCACAAGACTTTGACGGAAGCCACGCCCTTCGTCCGCAGACGCTTAACTCCGACGCATCGATTATCGCTACGGGAATCTCCTCACACGAGCAACCCCTGGCCACCGACATCGCCAATAGCGTGTACACTCAGATGGATCCCGATACATCTCTCAAGATAGATACGTGAAAATCGATGCACCGCTTCCGATCGGACGGCAGATTCAACTCATAGGCAACCTTGCCTACCGTGGCGACAATGGAAACGCCCAATGTACTCTGGCCGAAGTTTCTTCTTCCCGAATCTCATCACACCTTTCACGCGACACTTTAGGAAAACCCAATCATGAACCTCAACCTGCATGCCGACGACGATGATCTCGTATATGACTTGCCGACTACGAGTTGTCAAGAACCTCTCCCGGATAAGCTTCACCTTATCCATCGCCTCACGCACCAACCGTCCTACTCAATCGCACCTCGCCCACATCGAACCGTACCTATAGGCGATCTCGCACTTCTCATATACAAGGCCTCATAAGGCACCATCTCAATCCGGAGTGGTAGCTATTATTGTATGCAAACTCAACTAGAGGCAAATGATCCTCCCGCCTACCCTGGTCGAGTAACACAGCTCGCATCATATCCTCAAGAGTCGGATGGTGCGCCACCGTCCGTCTGCTCTGCGTGGATGGAATGCGACTCGTGCTCACCGCGGTCCCTAAACCTTCTCGAAAGACCTCAGGTTAGCCGAACCGGCTCTCCGTCTCGATATGATCGAAATAGGGACTCCATGCGATCGACGATCTCTGATATATAGTCCGCATAATCCTCACCGAAAAAGTCATCCTCGACGGGAAGAAGCTGGCTGATTTCGCCACCGCCGACGATAACCCATATAGAATCATGTCTCCTCCGAGTGCGAGGTAATCCCGTGATGAAGTCCATGTTGATCACCTCCCACTTCCGTGTCGGGATCTCTATCGTCAGAATAAACCACCAGCCTCCGTGCTCTACCTTCACCGCCGACAACACGCACCGAACTCTGAACTCGCAACGCCCTCTTCAAGCCATCCCACCAATACACGATCTAAGGTCGCGGGTACATCTTGGTCGACCGATGGATAGAGTAACGCGCTACCGTGTGCTTCCCCAAGAACCTCGCCAAGTCCTCAAACATCTCGAACACACAACCCGCCTCAAACCTTAGCACCCCATCAAAGTACCAAAAGCGACCCTTGCCTCACGAAGAGTCAGATCACGATAACGTGTCAAAATCGATCTCAATCGTTGCCTCTTCATCTCCTCGACGATGGAAGACTCGCAACTCGACGAACTTCGAACCCCATCGCTATCGGGAATCAATCAAACGGACACCAAGGCTCGCTAATCGATGCAAATCACGAACCATGTCCCTCCTCTCGCTGCACATCCGATAGACTCCCGTCGACCTACGACTAAGAGCGTCCGCCACAACATTGGCCTTCCCCGTGGTACAGATATCAACATCGTAATCCTTAAGCAACTCTAACCACCGCCTTCGCCGTAGTTCACTCCTCTCGTCGAAGATATACTCGAGGCTCTTTGTGATCCGTATAAATATCCACGAACCCCATACAAATAGTGCCTGCATCTTCAAGGCGTAATCACCGCCGCTAACTCCAAATCATGGGTGGGGTAGCTCCTCTCGTGTTTCTTCACGGTGCTGGATGATACGCTTATAACATTGCCATGCCGCATCAACACACATCCCAACCCGATGCTCGACGCATCACAATACACGACATAACCGTCTGACCTCCGAAGAGTAAGAAGCGAGGCGGCCGGGCCTTTTCCTTCAAAGAATCGAAACCTCGCCACAAGCATCGATCCATCAAACTTAGCCGCTTCGAGTCACCTAGTCAACGGTGCAGATAAAGCAAACTTCTCCACGAACCGATAATAACTCGCAAGGCCCGTAAAAGCTAACCTCTGCGGAGTAGTAGGTCTAGGCCAAGTTCGATCGCCGATCTTGGCCGATCCACTCGAATGCCATCACCATAATATGCCCAAGAAAAGCCACCGGTTAACCAAACTCACATTTGGAAAACTTGGCGTATAATCGCCGGTCTCGAGAATCACAAGACGCCTCAAATGCTCGCGTGCTCCCGCTCTGGCGAGAATAAACCAAGATATCATCATGAACACTATCACAAACGTGTCCAAAATGGTTTGAACACTCGTTCATCAAATCCATGAATACCGCACGAGCATTGGTCAACCCAAAAGACATGACCAACTCATAATGCCCGCACGTCCTAATGTCCTAGGGACATCCACCTCTCGACTACTGATGATAGCCCGATCGCAGATCAATCTTGAGAAACATCTCGCGCTCGCAACTGGTCGAACAAATCATCAATCCCGGGAAGGGGTATTCATATTAATGGTCACCTTGTTCAGCTGCCTGTAATCAACACACATGCGCAACGTCCCGTCCTTCTTCTTCACGAACAATACCGGCGCTCCCCAGGGAGAAACACTAGGTCTGATGAAGCCCTTCTCCAGCAAGTCTCTAAGCTGATCCTTCAACTCTCTTAACTCGGCAGGTGCCATTCTGTATGGCGGAATGGAAATAGGCCGAGTGTCTGGCAACACATCTATACAAAACTCGATCTCCCTCTCAGGAGGGATACCCGAGGTCGCCCGAAACACGCTCCGGGAACTCTCGACTCATCGGAATCGATCAAAATCTGCACTGCAGCCTCGATCAAACACCGAACGAGATGGTAGATGTACCCTTCGCATTCATCTTCCTAACCTTGAGGTAGGAAATAAACCTACCTTCTACGATACCGTGCTCCCTCCCACTCAACAACCGCCTCGTGAAACCGGAACCGCACTACTCTCCTGCAGTCTACATTGGCGTAGCAAGAAGCCAGCCAATCCATACCCATGATCACGTCGAAATCAATCATATCCAACTCTATCAAGCTGGCCAGTGGTGTGACGATCAGAATGGTCAATGGACAAGCCCTATATACCCGCCGAGCTACCACCGAATCACCCATCGCGTAGCTACCTCGAAAGGGTCTATGGACTCGTGCTCTATCCCTATCCTACTAGCAATAAGGAGATATATAGGACAGAGTAGAACCCGATCTATCAAGGCATACACATCAAACCTAGAACCGATAAGGTACCCGGATTTACATCAAAGTGAGGCCTCCGATCCTCGCTTACCGGACAGCATAAATGCGGTTCTCGAGGACCGCTAGAATCGGGACCCGCGCCACGACCTCCGCCACCCCTGGTCCATGAGTACCTTCTCCCGGCGAGTAGCCGTCGGGATGAAGAAGACCGGGCAAAGAACTCAGAGGCGACTTACCATCGCTGATCGCTTCTTGGCCTGACAGCCGCATAGTGACCCCGCTGCCACAATCAAACAAGCTCCCGTGAGCGCACCACAACTCCCGTGGGATCTACCGCATCGCTACACCGGCGGGTGGTCCCGTCGCCGCACTTCGCCGCTCGACGCTCAAGCCCCAGGGCCCTGATTCGCCTCGAATATCTGCCAGGCCGAGACGGTGCGAGTGCTCGAGCCGGCTGTGGTGCAAATCAGATCGCTGAGGCCGCCACCACGATAGCTACCAAAAGACCTCGCGTCCCGTCTTCTTCGCTGCCGCTGTCACAACCCGCCGGCCTCTACGCCTCGCATCCAAGAGCATGAGCTCGCATTCGGTAATATCCATACCCGGCCAAGAGAAACACCCGCACAAGACTCGCCATATAATCATCTAGCCCGGCGTAGTGGTGCACCCTATCCTCCATATCTCGCACCAACGCTGACATATCGAGCTAATGAATCAAACTCGACATTGTACTCCCTAACAAAGGCCCCTTCTCGCCTCAAGAATAAAATTGTCACCGCGCCTCCTCATCCGGGAGGCAAGAAGTGAGTGAGGAAAGCCTCCGAGAACTCATCCCAAATAGCTGGGACGCGTGCTCCACGGGATAACTCCGTGAATCAAACCAATCGATCGCGGTATCACGCACCTATGTGAACCGAAGATCACGACCGGCTTCGACGCCCGATCACTCTCATAATCCTTCAGTAGTCGACGGATGAACTCCTCGCGGATTATCCTCCGCCACCCGTAAAACTCGCGGAGCTACAACTCAGAAATCTCGTAGCCTCAAACTATCCGCCTCGGGTGAACCACGGTGCTACTGGGCCGAATCGAATCGGCCGCGATCCACTGCCTCATGTTCGCCACGATCACGCCGCAGAATCGCCATCTCTCTCAGAATCCATATCATCTCGCTTCCAGTCGTGGACCTGAGGTGTAGGTACCGTGGTCTCATCACCGCCGCCGCGCCCTAAACCTCCCGGGTCGGCGGCGTCAGAGAACTCGCTGCCTCGGTATCGATCGGCTCGAGCCTCGTGACTCTAGGTGTCCCACTAGTAGCTCCTCGATCGCCTTGCCCTTCTCGCCCGCCGCTTTACGCGAGGCATAATCACTGAGTAAAAGGGATACGTTAGAAGGGTCCGACTTATAACACGCCTCTAAGGCACGATCTCGAATGAGAAGAATGGAAACCAATCCTAAATATCCTATAGCCTCACGATTATTGGTGTGGCACAACACACCGATAATCAAGACTTACTAGATACGGTTCAGACACTTTCCGAGGATTAATCGCTCGATACCACTTTTGTCACGACTGCTCCGGCTCGTGGATCGTGCCTTACCCGCACCAGCGGTCATACATCGAGAAAATCAACGGAAATATAAAACAAGACAAGAAATATTATTAAAAAGGAGAAACAGCTTATCTCAAGAAAAGCTCGCTTTTCGATATATATATAAACATAGTTTTGCGATTACATCCCAACTGTACAATATGACTACGCACCTCTAAGGAAGTAAAACTATGGCGGACAGGTTCCGCCATACCCCGAATGTACAAAACTATCTACAATACAGGAGATCATACCCAAAAGTAGAGCCTCCTGAGAAGATGGAGCTCACGACACCAACACAAAGATCCTAAGGATGTGGATCTAGCACTGCTGCCCTTACTGCGGCATGAACGCAAATTTCAAGGAGGTCGACAACAGGTACTAACGATGAGAAACTGTAAAGTACTTACATGAAATCATATCATTTTAAAACCAATTTTATAAATATGCACGAAACAACCAATGTAACCGCACATAGTGCCGCATCATAAACAAGAGCAACAATAGGTAAACTGTAACAGGTCTTTTCTAGGCTGCGAATGATCGAAGCAGGGCCAATTGCCTGTAGTATCACCATGCAAGCCTAATCCTGGACTCCCGTAGTCCGCATAGGCCACTCACATAGGCCCGCATAGGGTATAACCCCGCATCGAGGGTAGCTACTCCTGCATCGCCCCGTACTGTGTGTCCGTATGGCCACATAGACCGCATGAGGTATAACCCCGCACACTAACACGGAACTCGTAGCTCCGCATAGGTCCCCGACCCGCATGAGGTATTCTCGAATCATGGTCCTGCATCGCTTTGAGTCTACCCCGCAGACGGAGGCGACTTAACCCCGTAACATGTCAAGAGGTGAGTGATATAATACTAACACAATGCTTATCGTTAAACAACATAAGCACAACAAGAATACCCTCTTATACAAACGCTACAAGACACTAACACACTTAGCATCATATCATGTCTATTTATCAAACCATCTTATTATTCTTTCCATAAATCAATATAAGTCCGTTATAATCACATAGTTAAATTGTTCCTTTTATCATCCAAGTGGTTATACCTAACTTCCCATAAAGCTAGTATAACTCTTAAGCTTCGCTTTAAAACCAATTAGTTCTCTTCATAAAAATGATTCAAGATTCTTTTGAAATGCATCAAGATCCTTATTATTCGTGCTTAAGTCAAAAGACATTGCCGTAAGTATTATTCGTGATTAAGTCAAAAGACATTGCAAGTTATTAATCGCTAACACACGCACGCCTACCGTACTATATATATATATTTGAAAATATCATGCTTTAGGAAGAATCACATACCTTCTCAAAACCACCGCCAAGTGAATATGTCGCGCAGAGAATCAACCTATAATAGTCGACACGCCTATCAACGTCTAGACTACTCACTCAGAAATTTCTAAGCGGAGGGTCCTTTATTCTACGGAAAATCGGGCAAAGACTTCCCGCCTGAGCTACTCAAGTCCATCGTGAAAACAGTCCTAAGTAAGTATAGTTCAATTATTCTTCTTTAAACCCTTCTACCGTGATAACAGTTCAATTCTATTCTCGTGATATCCTTCTAAGTATTTAATACTTATTTCTATACTTCTACAAAGATGTATTCTCTTACAAAGAAGGACAAGTTTATTTACCTCGATAAGCCCGATAATATCCTAGATAAAAGTCGCTGAGCAAGGTTTAGCTCCTAAGTCAGACGCTCCAGAGCTCCAAGGAAACCTTAGAAGTTCTTCACAACTTCTACTAAGTACTAAGGATTTGGGCTAGGTATTTTGGGCATTATAACAATACTAGAAGGCAACTTTCTTACCAAGGAGGGGGTAGATTTCGCTAGGCTAGGGGTTGCCTCGCCAAGCTCACTCAGGGGGTTGTGTTGGACGAAAAGGCTTAAGGGAGAGGAGAGGATTTTAGACTTGGAAAGTTTGTTTGTGGATGAAGAACTCTTCATCACAAGAGAGGTATTTATAGGTCAAGGGATGGCCAACCAATGGCCAAGATTATGCCAAGTGCAAGGCAAGTGTAAGGCCAAGATTTGGGCAAGTGTACCTAGCCAACTTGCACACAAAATATCCTACCAACTCCAAGACAAAATAAGCCCTTCATTCGCCCTAATGCCGTCCACACATCCACGGAGAGGGTGACAAGTGTCGCCTCTCGTTGGTCCAAAGTGTTTCGTCTCTCGGAAAAATCCGCAAAATTAGAAATGATATAGCCGAATTTATCCTACGCGAGTTGTGTAAAGCGTTTAACGGAAACGATTCTTTTAGTGAGTTGTGCCCAAGTATTTTCGTCCAAGCCTAACTTTTAAGGCTAAACTTTTGTACGTATTCCCTTACGTACATACTCTGGAAATACGGGGTATAACATGAGTAATGCCCAATTTCTTGCACTTTGGAAAATATGAGAAAGCTCTTGTCTCAGCCTTCCTTTTAAGCAGCCTTGAGAGGTATTCCATGCACAAGATAAAGAGACTAGGGGACATAGGATCACCTTGTCTTAGACCGCGCTTTCCTTTGAAGTATCCATGTAGCTCACCGTTGATAGAAAGGGAGAAGGAGGTTGAGCTAACACATTCCATGATCCAATTTGTAAATGGCCGAAATTTTAGACTTCTTAGTACCAATTCGAGGAAACTCCAAGAGACTGTATCGAATGCTTTACGAAGGTCCACCATAAGCATACATCTTGGTGAGACTCTGGCTCTATTAAATCCTCTCACAAGCTCCTGTGCCACATATACGTTGTCCATCATGTTTCTTCCTTTCACAAAAGCCCTCGATTTGTCAATGAGAGAAGGAAGGATCAATGCCATTCGTTAGCTAGAATCTTTGTGATGATCTTATAGACCACATTAGTCAATCCGATGGGCCCAAATCATTTACCTTAGGGTCATGATCAGTCTTTGGTAGTAGGGTAATGATGGTATGATTCACCGCTTCAAAAGAACTCCAGAGAAGAACTCTTGACACTTCTTACAACATCACGCCCACATCTCTCCATCTATTCTTGAAGAAGGCACCAATAACCATCCGGTCCAGTGTGCTTTGTCATTGCCTATATCGAGAGAGCTTCCCAAATCTCCTTTGGGGTGATGAAATGCAAAAGTCGTAATCTCTCTTCTTCACTTAGCTTTGGGCCATATAGTTGAACACATCCGATCAAAGTTGGTAGTGGATCGGAAGTACCTAATAGATCTTTGTAAAATTCAACAAGCAACTTCCTAACTTCTTCCTGGGATGTAGTGATAGTACCATTGGCTTTAACAAGAAAGTTAATCGAGTTCCCACATTACTCTTCTTGATCAAGCTATGAAAATATTTGGAGCATCTATCACTTCCAATCAAGTGTTTCGCTTGACTTTTGCCTTATGGTGTCTTTCTGCTTCTAGTAAGGTGTTTGCTCTAGCTCTTGAGGACTTAACCTGGCTTTAGCTCCTCATCAAAGGGATTTTCCATGTGTGCATTGATAGCATCCTTGAACTCAATGTTTGCCCCTTTTGCTCTTTGTTCAATAGCCCCAAAGTCACTTTTGTTCAATGCCCTTAATGGTTGCTTTAGGGCTTTCAATTTTGAGGCAAGGACGACCGAAAGGCTTCCCAATATGTCTTGTCTCCAACATGAAGTCATTATGTCCTCGAAGTCAGGTGAAAGCCACATATTCATGAACTTGAAAAGACGCTACCAACATTATAGGATGCAATAACCGTGGCTATCACAGACAAATGTCCGAGACAGTTCCATAGGCATGAAATTGGCGTGCATTCTAGGGTCAAATCACTCCAATTTTGATTCATCAATACTCTATCAAGCTTAGACCAAATCGAACCATTTGTCCAAGTGTAGAAGGAACCGAAGAAGGGCGTCTTCTAGTCCATGAGAAATCACGAATCGCCAAGATCCCTAAGTGCATAAGGCGTGAGAGAGGACCCCCACCTTATCATTAGGGTTGCGATGAGTGTTGAAATCTCCCATAATCATCCAAGGCTTAGTGACGGTAATGCCCAGTGAGTAGGTGATACCAAAGCATCCTTCTATCCGAGATGCTATAAACTGGTACACAAATGTGGCAAGGAAGGACACTTGTGTTATATTGAAACTTGCTCGACATGGATATGCCGAGAGTCCATACCAAGCACTTCGCAACAAACCCTAGTTGGATCCCAAAGTAATAGCATTCTTCCGCTCCAATGAATTCCAAATTTGAGCAAAACTTCCAAGCTTTGAATCTTTGAGTAGAGAAAGATTCTGTCCTTGGCCGAGATAGTTTAGTTTCCAAAAGACAAATCATAGCCGCATCATGCTGTTTTGTGATACTACACACTAGAGCTTGCGTGGCTGCCCTATCCCTTTGTCCGCAAAGACCACGGACATTCCAACAAAGTATTTTCATTAGGAAACAAAGGAGGTTTTATTGCACTCTCCGCGCTTTAGCCGCCGCTTTCCCAATCGCTTTTGGCCCATTCTTTTTTGACAAAACTTCTTGCCATCCATCATCTTTGTTACTGGAAGCCATAACTTGTGTTCCAGCCAAGCTATGTTCCCCACGTTCAAAGTTAACGTTACATGACACAAGTTGAGCCTTTTCCTTAGCACCCTTGTATGTATCTCCATCCAATGAAGGTGGCGGGTTCATAAGCATCTCAGAATCAGAATATTTTGACTCACAACTCATCCTAACATGTTGTGCACTGCCATGGTGATAAATAGGCAGTGAGGACTTTGCTAGAGAATCCCGCAAGCATGATGGGCCAGAGTGTCCCAAAATCGGAGGACCCGCGGCATGTGATTCTTCTCCCAAACTTCCGGAACCAGGAGGTGTTGTGTGTTCAGTTTCTTCAATGTCCATCAAGTTATCAGCATCTACGGGATGTTGAGAAGGAGGTGGATGAGGGGGAGGAGGGTTGGTTCCACCCGTACCTCTGTTGACTTCTAAACAAGTAGAGGCTTCCTTATTGTTAGGGGGTATTGCAGCATTGCGTGTTTTTGGAGCTTCTTCATTGTTGACATCATCCCTCAGCTTTCTACACTTTAAATGGTTGTGTCCAAAAGCCGCACAATGATAGCAAAAGTCCGGGTAATTCTCTGTTATACCCCGTATTTCCAGAGTATGTACGTGAGGACGTACGTAGAAAAGTTTGAACTTGAAGTAGACTTGGCCGAAATATTTTTGTGCACAACACCCGATTAGAATCGTTTTTCGACGAAACGTTTTACACAACTTGCGAAGGGAAAATTCCGGCTATGTCATTTAGTATTTTTGCGGATTTTTCCGAGAGATGAAACATTTTGGACCAACGGGAGGGTGACATGTGTCACCCTCACATTGGGCGTTACTTTGGGCGGTTTGGACGAAAAGGAGTCAAAGGGGTTGGTAGGATATTTTGTGATATTTGTGTGGTAGATGGATAAGGTACACATGGGTGAATCTTGACCCTACACTTGCCTTGCACTTGGCATGATCTTGGCCATTGGTTGGCCATGGCTTGACCTATAAATACCCCCCCTTTGTGAAGACTTCTTCATCCTAAAATCTTTCTAAGTCTTGAAAGCCCTCTCTTCCCCCCCTTAGTGTAGTGTTCTCGTCCAAGAACACACCCCTCCCCCTTGTGAGGCCCCTTGGCCGAGAGTCCTCCCTTGGCGAGAGTTCCCTCCCAGTAGGGTTGGCAGAAGTACACACCCCCTTGTGGTGTTGTCTCGTATAAATACCCCTCTTGGTAGAAATACTCTCCAAGTATTGTTACTATACCCAAATACCTTAACCTTATACCTTGTAGTATTCCAAAGTTACCTCTATCGTAGAGCCAAAATACTATTATACTTTCCTTTAGCCACTAAACAAAACCCTAAGGAAAACCTTCATAGTCGGTTGAAGTGTTAAGTAGAAGTTGCGTAGAACTTCTAAGGGTTGTTTGGAGCGGGTTGGAGCGCACGGTAGAGCTAAACCTTGCTCGGGATCGACATTTTAACTTGGATAATTTTGGGCTTATCGAGGTAAATACTATCGTCCTTCTATTGTAATTGGAAATTACATGTTGTGAATATATAGTTGAAGTATACTATATATAGAATTGAACATAGTTTTGCGGCAATGTCTTTTGACTTAAGCGAATTTAAAGAAGAGAAGCTGAATCAGAATTACATGGGATCAGACATGTGACTTGTGTAACATTCTTGTGAAGTAGAATTGTACACGTCCGGATTAGACGATAACCCCCTTCTAGGGTGTTGTTGGCTCATAGCGTGCCTCGATAGAGGAGAGATTTACGCGGTTGCGGGGAGAGTCTTTGCAATTTTATGTAGAAAATTCTACGTTTAAAACGAGATGTTAATAGGCCCCTTGTGGCCGCTATAGGTTGAAGTACTACGTGTGGCGTGGCTTGGCAAGGTGTAGCCGACGGTTTGAGGTACTTGGAGCGTTTTGCTATTAGTCGATAATCGTCGCGAGGTATGTGAACCTCTTCCTATCTTTTCTAGCATGATATGTGTATAACTATGTAGTACGGTAGACGTACATGTGTTAAATGTATTTGATTGGTTTAAAACATAAAGTGTTATAACGGCTTTATGGGAAGTTGGTTATAATGACTTTATGTAAGTAAGAAATGCTTTGTGGTTTTAAAAGATAAGCGATTTGACTTATAAGCGATGGATGTGTGATAATAAGAAACCTTTTTGAAAGAAGAGTAACACTTGGTTTTAAAAGCTTAAGAGTTATACTAGCTTTATGGGAAGTTAGGTATAACGGCTTAAGAGAAGTAAAAAGAATGATTTATCGATTTAAGAAGTTAAGAGACTTGATCTTAAAAGATAAGAGACTTGACTTAATTGAATTTTGTTAAAAAGTGTGAAACCTCATTCGTGAGTAATGAATACTTGGTTTTTAAAGGAATAATGTTTTACTGATTTCGGAAATCAGAATAAGTATCGAACAAACCACAACAGCGCTAATAAAGGGAAATGTTATGACTAATGAAGTATTATTAAAACCAGTAGAAACTTCCATCTGCATAGAAGCTAAGATGAGACAAAATGATATTACATTTCCTAGATCATGGCTGCTGTAATAAGATTGTTATGAACAAGAATAAACTACTCACACATAAGGTATATGTTTCTCAAATTGTTTTAAAGGATTAAAACTATGAACTACGAAACCTTTCGAAAATGAGAAACTTGAGTAATCGAAATTAGGCAAACTTGAACGTTTGGAAAAGAATGTTGTTACTTGATTTTACAAAGAGAAGTGTTTTGGTTTACTTCAAAAGATAATCACTCTATTTTTATACTACGGGTATTGTGTGACTTTTGTGAAAGAAACAGATCTTTTAAAAGAGTTAATGTATGAAGTACTTTGGGGATAAAAACCCGATCTTGTTAATCAGATAGTAGAAAGTATCTTGTGCGAATAACTTGATTGTGTTGGTTTGTGATAGCCTTGTAATACTTTCTTGTTGGTTTGATAAGTAAACATGTTAGGATGCTACGTGTGTTAGTATTTTGTGATGTTTGTGTAAAGGGGTTTTCCCTCGATCGCGCTTATGTTGTTTAACTATCAGCCGTTATGTTGGTATTGTACCACTCACCTTGACATGTTCCCGGAGGTTGTCGCCTCCGATGCGGGTAATACTCGAGCGATCAGGTGACTATGATTCGAGGATACCTCATGCGGGTCCCGGGGACCTATGCGAGCTACGAGTTCCAGGTTAGTGTGCGGCCTATATGGTCATGCGGTCTATGTGGCCATGCGGACTGCGAGTCCAGGCGGATGCCGGGGAGTAGCTACCGATGCGCGGAATACCTCATGCGGGCCATCGAGTGGCATGCGAGTCGGGAAGTTCGTGGCTAGACGCGCACATTAGATACTGCGGTCGAGTGGCCAGCTTTGATCATGTGACGGTATCGACAGATCTCATGATACAGTTTATGACCCTGTTTGTACTTTTTGTTTTAGTAGTCTGCTATGCCTTCGTACTTACCGTGCGGTTTTATGATGACACGTAGGACACGGTGTTCATGTATTCCTTGGTGCTTTTATATCATAGATCGCGGCGGCGAAGGTATTCCACGGGCATGATTGATGTTGTGGGCGTGAGACCCATTGTTATATTTGAGTGATGACTTTGCGGGCGTGAGTCCCGATCATATACCCGTATTTTGAGTATGTGCGTGGGGCGTGCGTAGAAAAGTTTGGGCTTTAAAGTGGCTTGGCGAATTATTTTATGCACAACACCCTTGTTAGAGTCGTTTTTAAATGAAACATTTTACACAAAGCGCGTAGGGTAAATTACGGCTATGTCATTTCTAATTTTGCGGATTTTTCGAGAGGCGAAACATTTTGGACCAACGAGAGGGCGACACTTGTCACCCTCTCATTGATAAACGATTAGGCGGTAAAGGGTGGACGAAATGGGTTGGTTTTGTCAAGTAGTAGGATATTTTGTGGGTAGATGGATAAGGTACACTTGGGCATATCTTGGCCCTACACTTGCACCACACTTGGCTTGATCTTGGCCATTGGTTAGCCATGGCTTGACCTATAAATACCTCCCCATTTGATGAACTTCTTCATCCAAAAATCTCTAAGTCTTGAGAGCTTCCTCCCTGTGTTTGAGGTCTCGCCTAGCCTCCTCCCCTGAGAGGCCCTCGCCGAGAGTTCCCTTCCCCTTGGCCGAGAATACCCCAGTGGGGTAGGGTATACACCCCCCCTTGTAGTGTTGTCTCTTATAAATACCCCCCCTCTTGGTAGAAATACTCTCAAAAGTATTGTTACTATACCCAAATTACCTTAGCCTTATACCTTGTAGTATTCCAAGGTTACACTTATACGAAAAGCCCAGAAATACTATTATACTTCCCGTCAGTCACAAAAACGAAACCCTAAGGAAAATCTCCATAGATAGTTGGAGTATTATGTAGAAGTTGGTTAGAACTTCTAAGGGTGGTTTGGAGCGCACGGAGTTGGAGTTAAACGTTGCTCAGGAGCGACATTAAACTAGGATAATTTTGGGCTTATCGAGGTAATATCTTGTCCCCTTATTGTAATTGGAAATTACATGTTGTAAGATTATATAGTTGAAGTATACTATATATAGAACTGAACCTAGCTTTGCGGCAATGTCTTTTGACTTAAGCCTGAATATAAAGAAAGAGAACTGAACTGTAATTACATAGGACTGTATTACAGTAGACTTGTGTAGCATTACTGTGAAGTAGAATTGTACACGTCCGGTTAGATGTATAAACCCCCCCCCCTGGTTGGCTTGATAGCCGGCCTCGATAGAGGAGGAGATTTACGCGGTTGCGGGGGGGGAGGTGCTGCCGAATTTTCTGTAGAATGTTCTACGATATGATCTAGATGTTAATAAGCGCCTTGTGGCCTTATAGGTTGAAGTACTATGCGTGGCGCGATCTACTTGGCTTAAGGAGTAGCCGACGGTTTGAGGTACTTGGAGCGTTTTGCTATTAGTCGATAATCGTCGCGAGGTATGTGAACCTCTTCCTATCTTTTCTAGCATGATGTGTGTATAACTATGTAGTACGGTAGACGTACATGTGTAAAATGCTTTGTGGTTTTAAAAGGTAACTGATTTGACTTATAACTGACTTGATGTGTGATAATAAAGAATCATTCTGAAAGAAGAGTTATACTAGCTTTATGGGAAGTTAGGTATAACGTTTTAAGAGAAGTAAAGAGAATGGTTTACTGATTTTAAAAGTTAAGAGACTTAATCTTGAAGATAAGAGACTTAACTTGTTTTACTTGGTAATTAACATTTTGTTAAAAATGTTGTAAAACCTCATTCGCGAGTAATGAGTACTTGATTTTAAAAGCAATAATGTTTTACTGATTTCGGAAATCAGAATAAGTATCGAACAAACCACAGCAACGCTAATAAAGGGAAATGTTTTGACTAATAATGTATTAGTAAAACCAGTAGAAACTTCCATCTGCATAGAAACTAAGATGAGACAAAATGATGTTACATTTCCTAGATCATGGCTGCTTAAATAAGATTGTTATAAACAAGAATAACCTACTCACGTATCAGACATATGTTTCTCAAATTGCTTTTAAAGGAGAATTATATCATTAAGTGATTAAAATTATGAACTACGAAACCTTTCGAAAATGAGAAACTTGAGTAATTGAAATAAGGCAAACTTGAAACATTTGGAAAAGAATGTTGTTACTTGATTTTACGAAGAGAAGTGTTTTGATTTACTTCAAAAGATAATCACTCTATTTTTATATACTACGGGTATTGTGTGACTTTTGTAAACGTAACGTATCTTTTAAAAGATAATGTATGAAGTACTTTGGGAATAGATACCCGATCTTGTTAATCATATATTAGAATGTACCTTGTGTGTATAACTTGATTGTGTTGGTTTTTGATAGCCTTGTAATACTTTCTTGTTGATTTGATAAGTAAACATGCTAGGATGCTACGTGTGTTAGTATCTTGTGATGTTTTGTGTAAAGGGGGTTTTCCCTCGATTGCGCTTAAAGTTGTTTAACGATCAGCCGTTATGTTGGTATTATACCACTCACCTTGACTTGTTTCCGGAGGTTAAGGCGCCTCCGTCGCGGGTAGACTCAAAGCGTCTAGTGACCTATGATTCGAGAATACCTTATGCAGTCTCAGATGGCCTATGCGGAATCGCGGAGTTCCGTTAGAATCGCGCCTTGTGGTGATGCGGTCTTTGTGGCGTACGCGGACGGCGAGTCAGGCAGACGCCGGAGTAGCTACCTCGATGCGGGGAATACCTCATGCGGGCCATTGGGGTGGCCCGCGAGCTACGGAAGTTCCGTGGCTGACGCGCGACATTAGATCTGCGAGCGAGTGGCGGCTTTGATCATGTGACGGTCTGCAGATCTCATGATACGTTGACCTTGTTTGTCTTGTGGGTTTTAGTAGTCGGTTATGCCTTCGCATTACCCCGTCACGGTTTTTATGACGACAGTGGGACCCGTGTTCATATGTACTTCGTGTGATTATATCATGATCGCCGAAGCAGGCGTATGCCAGGCGTGATTGATGTTGTGGCGTGAGACCCATTGTTATATTTGGCGATGACTGAGGCGTGAGTCCCCGACTTGACATGATCGCTATTTATTATGAATCGTAGTCAAGTTATCATACATGTCTCACGCTTTATATAGACTACTATGATTTCATTTACGTGATTTTCGCCACATACTTGGTACCATTGTAATGACCTCGCTTGAGAACTGCGTTCATCGCCGCAGTTGAGGTACACCATCGTTGATCCTAGCTCGTGGTCACAGTTCAGCGTTTGGGAAGCTCCGTTTCTCCGGAGGCTTATCAGTGGTATAGTCCCCTGTCGTAGTAAGTGTTTGCATTCATGGGTTTGGCGGGCCCTGTCTCGCCATTGTTGTCGTATCATTCTTAGAGGTCTGTAGTACTGTTGTGGGCAGAGTTGTAGAAAGGGATGTAAATGTTCAAATTGTTATATATTATGAAGGTAACCGTTTTTGGGTTAGCTTCTTCTTGTTTCACCGTCTTATTGCATGGGTTTCATGTTATTGTTTTATGTTCACGATTACTACGATGTTGTATCACTAGGGTGCCCGGTAAGGCACCATCACGGCCCGGTTCGGTCAGTGACAATCGACTTGACATGACCGCTATTTATTGTGAATCGTAGTTTGGTTATCATACATGTCTCACGCTTTATATAGATCGCTATGATTTCATTTACTGATTTTCGCCACATACTTGGTACTGTTATCGACCTCCTTCGGCCGCATTCATGCCGCAGTTGAGGTACACCGCCGTTGATCCTAGCTCGTGGTCATTCAGCGTTTGGGAAGCTCCGTTTCTCCGGAGGCTTATCAGTGGTATAGTCCCCTGTCGTAGTAGGTACTTACATTCAGGGGTATTGCGGGGCCCTGTCCCGCCATTGTTGTCATGTCACTCTTAGAGGTTTGTAGTACTGTTGTGGGCAGAGTTATAAGTGGGATGTAACTGTTCGGATTTAAGTTTTCATATATACATGCCGAAAGGCAATTTTTCTCAGATTATTATTTCATATTTCATGTTATTGTTTTATATTCCGCTGATTACTCTGATGTTGTATCACTAGGGTGCCCGGGGTAAGGCACCAGTCACGGGCCCGGGTTCGGGTCGTGACATTCTCATAGTTTACCCTTTGAGTATACCTTCTGTTATCGGGGAGTTTGACGACAAAATCCATTATTGGCTCCTTGCTTGTTATACCCCGTATTTCCAGAGTATGTACGTGAGGGCGTACATATATAATTTGAGCCTTAAAGTAGGCATAGGTTCGAAAATTGTGCACAAGTGCCAAAAAGAATCGTTTTTCGACGAAACGTTTTCCTAAACTTGCGTAGGGAAAAATCCGGCTATGTCATTAATAATTTTTGCGGATTTTTCCGAGAGACGAAATATTTTGGACCAACGGGAGGGTGACATGTGTCACCCTCACTTTGGAAGCTAGTGTGGGCGGTTTGGACGATTTGGGGTCAAGGGAGTAGGTAGGATATTTTGTGCAAGTTGTGTGGTAGATGGATAAGGTCCACATGGTTAAAATCTAGCCCTACACTTGCACCACACTTGTCTTCATCTTGGCCATTAGTTGGCCTTTGGTTAGCCTATAAATACTCCCCTTACTTGAAGACTTTCTTCATCCAAAAACTTGAGCAATCTTTCTAAGTCTCAAATACTCCCTCCCTCTTGTTGCTTTCGTCCAAAGCACCTCCCCTTGAGCCTAGCCTGAGGCGAACCCCTCGAGTGAGGCTTGGTAGTGGGGTACCCCTAGCCTAGTTGTTTTCGTATAATACCACTTGTTGTGGTATAGAAATACTCTCCTAGTATTGTTATAATGCCCAAATACCTTGCCCAAATACCTTGTAGTATTCCCAAGGTTACACTTATACAAAAGCCCGGAAAATACTATTATACTTTCTTTAACCACTAAACGAAACCCTAAGGAAAATCTTCATTGATAGTTGAAGTATTTAAGTAGAAGTTGGTTAGAACTTCTAAGGGTTGTTGGAGCGGATAGAGCACTCGGAGTAGAGCTAGCGTTGCTCGAAGCGACTTTAAACTCGGATAATTTTGGGCTCATCGAGGTAAATACTCATCCTTCTATTGTAATTGGAAATTACATCGTAGTAGTATAGAAATGAATATAAGATTCATAGAAGAGATTTGAACGTAATAGAAGGATATTACGAATAGACTTTGAATCACATCGAAGAATATAAGTAGAAGTTAAACTGACTTACATAGATTGTATTTACTGATGGTGATAACCTTTATTGGTTGAATGTTTTGCAAGTAGCATGTGCTACTTAGAAGGTGAGGCCGGGTTATAGCCGTGGGCGTTTTGCTTATAGTCGATAATCGTCGCGAGGTATGTGATTCTTCCTATACTGAGCATGATATTTTAAAGGAAGATATATATAAGCGGCAATGTCTTTTGACTTAAGCACGAATAATATATAATGCGGTGACGTCGTGTGCTAATTGAACGTAGTTGTGCGACAATGTCTTTTGACTTAAGCCTGAATAATATATATGCGGTAGACGTCGTGTGCTAATTGAGCGTGGTTGTCGGCAATGTCTTTTGACTTAAGCCTGAATAACAAGAAACTTGAAATATGTCACAAGAGTTAAGAAACCATTTTTGAAAGAAGAGTAACACTTGGTTTTAAAGGTTTTAAAAAGAGTTATACTAGCTTTATGAGAAGTGTTTTGGTCTAAAAAGAAGGCATGGTATTGCCTTAATTGGTTTTAAAAAGGAAAGTATGGAAGTTGTTTTGGTTTACTTAAAAGATGTAAGTCACTCTATTTTCATACTACGGGTATCGGGTGACTTTTATAAAAGGAATGGATCTCTTTAAAAGGAATTTAACGTACGTAGTACTTTAGGGTTAAAACCCGGACTTTGGCATAAAATGAAAGTACTTTGAGTTGTTGTGAAACTTGCCTATGCTTGTTGTTGTGAAACTTGCCTATGTTTGTTGTTGTGAAACTTGCCTATGCTTGTTGTGATAGCCTTTGTTGTGCAAGAATTGTGTTTCTATACTACCGCGTCTCGATGGAGGTCGGTTGACTTGTTGAGAACTTACTTGGGCGTCTGCAGCGACGGAGAAATTCCACGCACGTTCGCTGATAGTGCTACTTTTGCTAAACGCTTTGGACATATCGACGCGATCGTAGCGCATCGGTGCTTCCATTTTGATTGCCGCCTTGTTGTTCCTTTTTGGACATACCGACACGCGATCGTGGCGCGCGGGTATGCTTCCATTTGGAATGTCGTCTTATTGTTTCCTTCGGACATATCGACACGATCGTGGCGCGGGTATGCTTCCATTTGGAATGTTGTCTTAGTGTTTCCTTTGGACATATCGACACGATGCGTAGCGCACGTATGCTCCCATTTGGATTCTTTGTCTTGTTGCTATCATATCATAGATCGCGGTGAGAAGGAATTCCACGCACAGTGATGATTTGGAGGGCGTGAGTCCCTGACTTGATATAACTGTTATATGTGTGTACTGTAGTTTGGTTATCATACATGTCTCCTGTTTTATTAGACTGCTATGATTTCATTTATAGTACTTTACATTTTCACATACTTGGTACTGTTATCGACCTCCTTGGGCCGTGTTCATGCAGTGAGGTACATCACCGCCGATCCCCACTTTAGGATCACCTTTCGCGTCGAAGCTCCGTTCCTTGGAGGCTTATCTTTGGTATGTTACCCGAGTCCGCAGGTTCGCATTCGGTATGGCGGGCCTGTCACGTCATAGTTGTTGTATAAATCTTAGGTGCAGTGCATGGTGTGCGCGGGGTTGTAAGGATTATGGCTTGCTCAAAATGTCTTTGTATATTTATATGCTAAAAGGCAACCGTTTGGTTGCCTATTTTCTTTCATCTTGATCCATGTCTATTTGCATGTCTAAGTTTTTATTTCCGGGTTTTTCTCTCGATGTTGTATCACTAGGGTGCGGGTAGGCACGATCACGCAGGTTGGTCGTGACAAAAGTAGTATCGTGGCGATTAATCCTCGGAAAGTGTCTACGCACCGTGTCTAGTAAGTCTTGATTATCGTGTGTTGTGCACCACATCTATAATCGAGGCTATAGGACATTTAGGATTGATTTCCATTCTTCTCATTCCGAGATCGTACCTTAGAGTCGTGTGATAAGTCGAACCCTCCGACTTATTCCTTTCCTTTACCGTTATGCCTCGCGTAAAACCTGAGCCCAGACGGCAAAGCGGCGAGGAGCTGCAGTGATACAGAGAGTACGAGCGCGAGCCCGATCAAGACTGAGATAGTACTTGAGACGGCAGTTTTGCGACACCGCCAAAGACCAGAGTTAGAGCGCGATGGGTGCGAGACTACAATACTGAGCCTCCACCACAGGCTGAAGCGGATGGCACATGAGATGGCGATTCATCGCGAAGTCGTGGCCGAATATGAGATAGCTGGATGCGGTTCCATCCTGGCACCGTAGTTCACCCCGGCGCAGATTTGAGGCTACGGATTTTCGAGATGTAACCCGCCAGAGTTTTATGGGTGAGGCACGAGGATGATCGCGGGAGTTCATCCGGCGATTCTGATCATGAGAGTGATCAAGGCATCGGAGACCAGTCGGTGGTCCTAGGTTCGCATCGGCCGCGTGATCCGCAGCCGATCGTTTGATTCGTGAGCTGTCTGGGAGAGAATGCACTTCCATATGGGACGAGTTCTCAAAGGCATTTCTTGCACACTTCGCCTCACGATGAGAGGGCTCGGGCCGACAGATTTTTAGTGTTGCGCGAAGCCGCGACGGTTCGAGTACAATGTGGAGTTCGACTCATTGGCGACGTCCCAGCGTAGCTAGTATGGAGGATCGAGTGCACCGATATGTTACAGGGCTCGATGATTACCTAGCAGAGAGTTGTTCGGGTGTAGCTCTTCAGCCGGGCATGGATGTTATACCCCGTATTTCCAGAGTATGTACGTAAGGGAATACGTACAAAAGGTTAGCCTTGAAAGTTAGGCTTGGACGAAAATTATTGGGCACAACTCACAAAACGAATAGTTTTCCGACGAAACGTTTCCACTTTCATTGGATAAATTCCGACTATGTCATTTCTTATTTTTGCGGATTTTTCCGAGAGGCGAACACTTTGGACCAATGAGAGGCGACACTTTCCACCCTCTCATTGGTGGATTTATCACGGCATTAGGGCGATTGGAATGCCAAGCCTTGTCATAAAGTTGGCTAGATATTTTGTGTGCAAGTTGGCCAAGGACACTTGCCTAAATCCTCACCCTACACTTGCCTTGCACTTGGCATAATCTTGGCCATTGGCCATGTCTTGACCTATAAATACCCCTTGTTGAAGAGTTATTTCATCCTAAATTGAGCAATCTATCTAAGTCTCAAATCCCTCCTCTTCCTCTTGTTTTCGTCCAAACACACCCTCCCTCGGAAGCTTAGCCGAAACCTACCCCCCCCCTCCCTTGGTAGAAAAGTTGCCTTCTAGTATTGTTATAATGCCCAAATTAACCTAGCCCAAATCCCTTAGTACTTAGTAGAAGTTGTGAGAAACTTCTAAGGATTCTTGGAGCACCTTGGAGCTTTGGATTAGGAGCTAAACCTCGCTCAGGATCGACTTTTTACTTGGATATTATTGGGCTTATCGAGGTAAATAATCCTAACCCTCTTTTGTAATTAGAGAATGCATACTGTAGAAGTATTGAGATAAGTATAAATACTTAGAAGGTTTGTTAAGAATAGAATTGAACTGTAACACCTTAGAAGGGTATAAAAGAAGAATATACGAACTGTTTTACATGGATATTTTCACAGTAGACTTATATAGCTCACCGGGTAGGGTTGTGCTGCCCGACTTTCCGTAGAATTGGGGACCCTCTGTTTAGAATGACCTACAGAATAGTCTAGACTTTGATAGTTGTCTGTGACTATTATAGGCTGATTCTCTGCGCGCGACATACTCGACTTGGCAGGTGGATTTGTGCGAGAGAAGGTATGTGATTCTTCCTTTACCCTTGAGCATGATATGTTATATATATAGTACGGTAGACGACATATGATGATCGGCAATGTCTTCGACTTAAGCACGAATAATAAGAACCTTGAAGTATGTCAAAGGAATAATGAATCATTTCTAACAGAAGAGTAATATTTGGTTTTAAAACAAAAGCTTAAGAGTTATACTAACTTTATGGGAAGTAGGTATAACAACTTAAGAATGATAAAAGGCTATTTACTTGTTTGTTTATAAAAGCCTTGTATTGATTTCTGTTAAGTGTAGTAAGATTGGTTGATAGGTAGACATACTATGATACTGCGTGTGTTAATTGTCTTGTAATGTTGTGAAAGGGGTCATTCTGCGGCTTACGTTGCTAACCCAGAAGTCCGTTGTCTCGTTATTGTATCACCCACCCTCGACTTAGTATACCGAGGGCTTGCCACCCTTGATGCGGTCTATACGGCCTATGCGGTCTATAAGACTATCGGAGTCGGTATGCTCGAGATTGATCATTCCGGTGCTTAGCCCGACGCGGATGCCACTACGGTCCATGGACTATCGCGGTCTTTGAGGCTATGCGATGCGAAGTCCGGGAGAATACAGGCTAGCTACCCCGATGCGGGAATACCTCACGCGTGCATGTGTGACCTATGCGGACTACGAAGTCGGAGACTAGGCACGCAGAATGATACTATGGGCGGTTGGCCTTGCTTCGATCATTCGCGGCCTAGACTAGACACATTACTGATTTCCTATTATCGTTATTGTGATGTGGCACTATGTGCAATTGAACCAATGTATTTGTGAAAAGGTTTTGAATACTTTGATTTCATTTAAAGTACTTTATAGTTTCACATACTTGGTACTGTTGTCTTGACCTCCTTCGGGTGCGTTCATGCCGCAGTTCTAGAGGAAGCGGTACTAGATCCACATCCTTAGGATCTCTACGTTGGTGTCGGAGCTCCACTCTCTCCGAGGCTCTACTTTTGGGTATGATCTCCCGTGTAGATAGTTTGTATGCAGTGGTATGGCGGCCCTGTCCGCCATAGTTGTTATTTTCCTTAGAGGTCTGTAGTCCCGTATGCATACTGGGATGTAATCGCAAAACTTGGTTTATGTATATATGCCGAAAGGCAACCTTTTCTTCAGATAAAATGTTCTAGTTATATCATGTTGCATGTCTTGTTTTATATTCCATGATTGTTCTCGATGTATGACTACTGGGTGCCCGTAAGGCACGATCACGGCCCCGAACGTCGTGACAAAAGTGGTATCGAAGCGATTAATCTCGGGAAAGTGTCTACGCATCGTATCTAGTAGAGTCTTGATTATCGGTGTGTTGTGCACCACACCAATAATCGTGAGGCTATAGGATATTTAGGATTAGTTTCCATTCTTCTCACTGAGATCGTGCTTTAGAGTCGGTTATAGGTTGGACCCTCTAACGTATTCCTTTCTCGTAGCGATTATGCCTCCACGTAAGGCAACCCGCCCGAGGCGAGGCAAGGCGTGAGGAGCTGCTAGTATGACACAGAGGTTCACCGTGGCTCGAGCCCGTCTTTACCTGAGGCAATGCCTCAGACGGCGAAGTTCTACGACGCGGCCCCAGCGAGTTTAGGGCCACAGCGGCCGATGAGACCACGGTTTACGCCTCCAGTCCACCGGGCAGAGGAGTTAGGGTACAAGAGATGGCGATTACTAGCCAAAGTCGTGGGCCGATATGAGAGAGGTTTGAGGCGGCATTCCAGCGATTCCGGCTCGAGCACCGTTGTTCACCGAGGCGAATAGTTTGAGGCTACAGGACTTCCTTAGTTGTAGCCCGCCAGAGTTTTACTGTCGAGGCGGAGGATGATCCGCAGGAGTTCATCCGTCGATTCTGCAGAAGGATTATCGCGGTGGTCAAGGCTTCAGAGTGCAGTGACATTCGGTTCGCGTCGGCCGCGTGATACCGCAATCGATTGGTTCGATTCATAGGAGCTTTCGGGAGAGCATGCACCTCCAGCGGCGTGGGATGAGTTTTGAGGCTTTTCTCACACCTTCTTGCCTCGCGGATGAGGGCGCGACCGACAGATTTTGTTCTTGAGGCGGGAGGGCGCATACGGTGAGAGAGTATAATGTCGAGTTTGATTCTTTGGCTCGATATGTCCCAGCCTTGGTAGCAGATATGGAGGATAGGGTACACCGCTACGTCACCGGGCTCGATGATTATATGGCCGAGTCATGTGCGGGTGTTTCTCTTGGGTATGGACATTACCCGCGTGCGAGCTCATGCTCTAGGATGCGAGGCGGAGAGACGCGGGTAGCCGATATCGCCAGAAGAAGGCCGGGGCGGCCGGTTCTTTTAGTGGTTCTCGGGGTGGCAGCATCGCCAAGTCAGATTTGCACCACAGCCGGCTCAGAGCACTCCTACATCATTTGATACGACACCAGAGCGGTCGAGGCGTGTCGTGGCGGGACTTGGATTTCGAGTAGCGAGTGCTAACCGTTCGAGGTCTGTTCAGTGTGCCCGTTGCGGTAGATTCCATTCGGGAGCTGTTATGCTACTACGGAACTTGCCATACTTGTGGCCGCAGGTCATTCGCGAGTTTGCGTGGCGTGGCGAGGTAGGGCCCGGCCTACGAGTGCTGTTGCAGCTTCTTCATCCCAAGCGATTACTCGCCGAGGGCAGTCTGTGAAGATCGCAGTCGCGGCAGAGGTCGTGGCGCAGTCGATTCTAGCGGTCCTCGAACCGCATTTATGCTTTGTCCACCGACAGATCGGGAGGCCTCACCGATGTCGCCACAGTACCTTATCGGTTCAGTTTGATGTATATGCTTTGATAGATCCGGTTCTACTCATCCTATATATCTCCCCTTGTTGCTAGTAGGATAGGGATAGAGCACGAGTCCATAGACCACTTCGAGGTAGCTACGCGGTGGGGATTCGGTGGTAGCTCGGCGGGTATATAGAGCTTGTCCTGTAACCATTCTGATCGCCGGACCACTTGCCGACTTGATAGAGTTGGAGATGATTGACTTGACGTGATCATGGGATGGATTGGCTAGCCTCTTGCTACGCCAATGTGGGCAGAGAGAGAGTAAGTGCAGTTCGGTTCCTGAGGAGCCGGTTGTTGAGTGGGAGGGGAGCACGGTATCGCCGAGGGGTAGGTTTATTTCCTACCTCAAGGCTAGGAAGATGGTGCAGAAGGGGTATATATACCATCTCGTTCGGGTGTTTGATACTGAGGCTGCGGTACCAGATTTTCAGACAGTTCAGATGGTCAGAGTTCTCGGGCGTGTTTCGGACGACCTCGGTATCCTCCCGAGAGGAGATCGAGTTTTGTATAGATGTCTTTGCGGACACTGGCCTATTTCCATTCCGCCATACAGGATGGCACCTGCCGAGTTGAGAGAGTTGAAGGAGCAGCTGAGTGATTTGTTGGAGAAGGGTTTCATCAGACCTAGTGTTTCTCCCTGGGGGGCGCCGGTATTGTTCGTGAAGAAGAAGGACGGAACGCTGCGTATGTGTGTTGATTACGACGGTGAACAAGGTGACCATTAAACAGATACCCTCTTCCGAGATTGATGATTTGTTCGATCGATTTGCGAGCGCGAGATGTTTTCAAGATTGATCTGATCGGGCTATCACGAGTTCGAGTTAGAGGTGGATGTCCACTGGACTGCATTCCGACGATGCAGGCATTATGAGTTCGGTCATGTCTTTTGGGTGACCAATGCTCGCGGTATTCATGGATTTGATGAACCGAGTGTTCAAACCATTTTGGACACGTTTGTGATAGTGTTCATTGATGATATCTTGGTTTATTCGCTCGGAAGCGAGGAGCATGCGGAGCATTTGAGGTATCTTGTGATTCTCGGGACCAGCGGTATGTCGCCAAGTTTTCCAAATGTGAGTTTTGGTTGACTTGATGGCGTTTCTTGGGCATATTATGGGTGATGGCATTCAGTGGATACGGCGAGATCGGCGATTAGGACTTGGCCTGAACTCTTACTCCGGCTGAGGTTCGTAGTTTTAGGCCTTGCAGATATTATCGGTTCGTAGAAGTTTGCTTCTATCTGCACCATTGACTAGGCCGACTCGGGCGGCTAAGTTTGATGGTGATGCGTGTGAGCGTGGTTTCGATTGCTAAAGGAGATCGCGACGCCCCGTTCTTACTCTTCACGAGGTCGGATGGTTACGTGGTGTATTGTGATGCGTCGGGCATCGGGTTGGGATGTGTGTTGATGCAGCGGGCGAGTTATAGCATACGCATCCCGACTTAAGATACGAGGAACTACCCCCATGATTTGGGAGCGGCGGTGATACACGCCAAGATCTGGAGGCACTATTTGTATGGGGTTCACGTGGATATTTATACAGACCACAAGAGCCTCGGTATATCTTCGGACGAGCCGAACCTACGGCGAGACGGTGGTTAGAGTTCTGAAGGACTATGACGTCGATATCTGTACCACCGGAAGGCCAACGTTAGGCGTATGCACTTAGCCGTAGGTCTATGGGTAGCTTATCGATATTCAGCCGAGAGGAGGGCATGGTTCGTGATTTGCATCGCTTAGCGAGCCTTGGTGTCCGCTTGATTGATTACGATAGCGGTGGGGTTAGAGTCCGTGAGGTTGCCGAGTCTTCCATCGTTGAGAGGTGAAGAGCAGCGATTCGAGGATCCGGCTTTGATTCGATATCGTGATACGACTCTTCGTGAGGGCAAAGGTCGCACGAGGTAGCACGATGGGCGCTAAGGTTTGAGGCGCGTTGTGTGTTCCGGATGTTTCAGACTTGGCGAGTTCTTGGGAAGCACACAGCGCGCGTTACTCTATCCATCCGGGGTCGACCAAGATGTACCACGACCTTAGATCTGTGTATTGGTGGGATGGCTTGAAGAGGGACGTTGCAGAGTTCGTAGCTCAGTGCCCGTGTTGTCGGCAGTGAAGGTAGAGCACGAGGCCCGTGGTTTATTCTGACGATAGAGATCGACACGGAAGTGGGAGGTAATCAACATGGACTTCATCACGGGATTGCCTCGCACTCGGAGGAGACATGATTCTATATGGGTTATCGCCGACGGTGGCGAAATCAGCCCACTTTCTTCCGTCGGGGCGACTTTTACCGAGGATTATGCGAACTTTACATCAGAGATCGTCGGACTACATGGAGTCCCTATTTCGATCATATCGGCAGAGCCCGGTTCTGGCTAACTTACGGAGGTCCTTCGAAGGGTTTAGGGGCGCAGTGAGCACGATCGCATTTCATCCACGCAGGCGGACAGCAGAGCGCACTATCCGGACTCTTGAGGATATCTGCGAGCTGTGTTATTGACTTCGATGGTAGTTGGGAGGATCATTTGCCTCTGGTAGAGTTCGCGTATAATAATAGCTACCACTCGGTATTCGGATGGCGCCATGAGGCTTTGTATGGGAGGAAGTGCGGTCGCCGATAGCATGGTTCGATGTGGGCGAGTGCAGGTAGTGGGACGGACTTGGTGCAGCGAGCGATGGATAAGGTGAAGCTTATCCGAGGCGGCTATTGACGACTCGAGTCGGCAAGTCGATGCATCATCGTCGTCGACATCCGGGTTTGATTGATGATTGGGTTTTCTGAAGGTGTCACCCATGAAGGGTGTGATGAGATTCGGGAAGAAAGAAACTCGGCCCAAGGTACATTGGGCGTTTCAGGTTGTCCGCAGGTAGGCAAGGTTGCCTATGAGTTGAATCTGCCGTCCGATCGGAGGCGGTGCATCGGTGTTTCACGTTTCTATCTTTGAGGAGATGTATCGGATCCATCTAGAGTACATCCGATTGACGATGTCGGTGATCGAGGGGTTATCGTATGAGAGGTTCCATGCGATAATCGATCGTCAGGTTAGGCGTCTGCGGACGAAGGACGTGGCTTCCGTCAAAGTCCTGTGGCGGAACGAGCTTAGGGAGGAGATGACGTGGGAAGCAGAGGAGGACATGAGGCAGAGGTACCCTCACCTATTCCCCACCCCTCCAGGTAACTCACTTTCCTACTTATAATTTTCGTTATCGTTTTGCCTAAATGTTGTTTTGTGGCCGTATGTGGCATTTGCAACTGTTTAAGTTATGAAGAACCTTTTCGTTATCTGTCTTGGGAAGGAACATTCGGGACGAATGTTTCTAAGGAGGGGAGAATGTTATACCCCGTATTTCGGAGTATGCGTAAGGGAATACGTCTGAAGGTTAGCCTTGAAAGTTAGGCTTGGACGAAAATTATTGGGCACAACTCACAAAACGAATAGTTTTCCGACGAAACGTTTCCACAGCTTTCATTGGATAAATTCCGACTATGTCATTTCTTATTTTTGCGGATTTTTCCGAGAGACGTAACACTTTGGACCAATGAGAGGCGACACTTTCCACCCTCTCATTGGTGGATTTGTCACGACATTAGGGCGATTGGAATGCCAAGCCTTGTCATAAAGTTGGCTAGATATTTTGTGTGCAAGTTGGCCAAGGACACTTGCCTAAATCCTCACCCTACACTTGCCTTGCACTTGGCATAATCTTGGCCATTGGTTGGCCATGTCTTGACCTATAAATACCCCCCTTGTTGAAGAGTTATTTCATCCTAAATTGAGCAATCTATCTAAGTCTCAAATCCCTCCCTCTTCCTCTTGTTGTTTCGTCCAAACACACCCCTCCCCTTGAGAAGCTTAGCCGAAACCTACCCCCCCCCTCCCTTGGTAGAAAAGTTGCCTTCTAGTATTGTTATAATGCCCAAATTAACCTAGCCCAAATCCCTTAGTACTTAGTAGAAGTTGTGAGAAACTTCTAAGGATTCTTGGAGCACCTTGGAGCTTTGGATTAGGAGCTAAACCTCGCTCAGGATCGACTTTTTACTTGGATATTATTGGGCTTATCGAGGTAAATAATCCTAACCCTCTTTTGTAATTAGAGAATGCATCGTAGAAGTATTGAGATAAGTATAAATACTTAGAAGGTTTGTTAAGAATAGAATTGAGTATAACACCTTAGAAGGGTATAAAGAAGAATATCTGAATGTACTTACATGGAATTTGTTTTCTGATGAACTTATATAGCTCATGGGTAGGGTTGAGCTGCCCGACTTTCCGTAGAATTGGGGACCCTCTGATTAGAATGACCTCCAGAATAGTCTACACTTTGATAGTTGTCTGTGACTATTATAGGTGATTCTCTGTATGACATACTCGACTTGGCGGTGGATTTCGCCGAGAAGGTATGTGATTCTTCCTTTACCTCGAGCATGATATGTTAAGTATATATAGTACGGTGACGTCATATGATGATCGGCAATGTCTTGACTTAAGCACGAATAATAAGAACCTTGAAGTATGTCAAAGGAATAATGAATCATTTCTAACGGAAGAGTAATATTTGGTTTTAAACAAAAGCTAAGAGTTATACTAACTTTATGGGAAGTAGGTATAACAACTTAAGAATGATAAAAGGAATTTACTTGTTTGTTTATAAAAGCCTTGTATTGATTTACATTAAGTGTAGTAAGATTGGTTGATAGGTAGACATACTATGATCTGCATGTGTTAATTGTCTTGTAATGTTGTGAAAGGGGTCATTCTGCTTTGTGCTTACGTTGCTAACCGTTAAGTCCGTTGTCTCGTTATTGTATCACCCACCCCCTTGACTTAGTATACAGGGCTTGCCACCGATCGCGGTCTATACGGCTATGCGGTCTATAAGACTATCGGAGCTGCGGTATGCTCGAGATTGATCATTCGGTGCTTAGCCCGTCACGGGGATGCCTATGCGGTCCATTAGGACTATCACGGTCTTTTGAGGCTATGCGGTGCGGAAGTCCGGGAGGTACCGGGCTAGCTACCCCGATGCGGGGAATACCTCACGCAGTGCATGTGTGACTGTCACGGACTACGGAAGTCGAGACTAGGCACGCAGAATGATACTATGGGCGGTTGGCCTTGCTTCGATCATTCGCGGCCTAGACTAGACCTGTTACAGTTTTCCTATTACTGTTATTGTTGTGATGTGGCACTATGTGCAATTGAACTGAATGTATTTGTGAAAAGGTTTTTGAATACTTTGATTTCATTTAAAGTACTTTATAGTTTCACATACTTGGTACTGTTATCTTGACCTCCTTGAGTGCGTTCATGCCGCAGTTCTAGAGGAAGCAGGTACTAGATCCACATCCTTAGGATCTCTACGTTGGTGTCGGGAGCTCCACTCTCCCGAGGCTCTACTTTTAGGTATGATCTCCTGTTGTAGATAGTTTATGCGATCGTGGTATGGCGGGAACCCGTCCCGCCATAGTTGTTATTTTCCTTAAGTGCAGTAGTCTGTTATGCAGTTGGGATATGTATCGCAAAACTTGGTTTATGTATATATGCGAAAGGCAACCTTTTCTTCGGATAAAATGTTCTAGTTATATCATGTTGCATGTCTTGTTTTATATTCCGATTGTTCTCTCGATGTATGACTACTTGGGTGCGGGTAAGGCACGATCCGCGCCCCGAACAGTCGTGACAATGGACGTGCCGCACGCAGCTTATGCACAGAGGTGAGGCGGAGAAATCGGCGGAATGACCAGGTCGGCGAAGAGGCGAGCAGTGAGGTCCTTTGGTGACTTTCGAGGCGGACGCCTCGGCCGAGACTAGTTATGCGCCTCGCCCGATCTGAGTGGTCCTCACAATCTTGTGGCATCAGTATTCGTGAGGCGGTCGGGCTCCAAGGGTTGATTTTGGAGAGCGGGGTCTTAGCGGTGAAGCCACCCTACCTCGTTGTGACGGTGTGGTAGACTCCGGTGGGAGTGTCGTCTAGTCGGAGTTTGTTTTACATGCGGCAGCAGGCCATTTTGGGAGAAATCGTCCCACTGGTAGCCCAGTAGGATAAAGACAGCTCTGAGATCGATTGCGGGTTCTTCACCTTCCATAGCTAGGCGGGATGTTCATACACGGGCCACGGTGAAGGTCGCGGTGGAAGTTCCCGATTTAGCGGTCCTTTGAACCGCCTACTTTCAGGTATATCCTAAACCCTCTAGAGACTTGGATATCTGGATGATGTGATTAGTGGTATGTGGGATAGCTTTGTGCTAAAATGTGATTTAGAAACCTGGATAGTGTAAAAGGGGTAAGCCTGGGGGTGAGAAAATGATGAACCTTAGAATATTACAGTTGAGACCTTAGATGTAAGGTCGTCTTGAGTCTGATTTTGCAGTGATCCTTTTCGAAGTGCATTTTATGCCTAGAATGTATTGTGTGATAAGTCCCTGGGTAGGGTGAAATGGAAGTGGTAGCTTTCATGACCTGTAGAGGTAAGATTGTTCCGGATCGGGGAACAAGAGCGTGATGCGATAAGTGGGTCGGGTTGGGGCCATGTTGAGGGCCAACCCGCGGCCTGTTTCGAGGTTGGGTCAGCTCTGGGTGGTCACTTGGTGGCTAGGGTCACGAGGGTGTTAGGCCCAAGTTTAGATGACCATCGTATGAGTTTGTGGATATGTTCGACCAGAATCGGTTCGTGAAGTCCGGGAATGGCCTTAGAGGAAAGTGGAGCTAGTAAGATGACCAAGTTTGGAGGTGGTGACTCCAAAGTTTTGGAAACTAAAGCGATGACTAGTGTGGTACGTATACTAAAAGAGTTCAAGTGTTCGAGGAGGGCACGAGTAAGGAAAGAAGAGCGTGTGTTATTTTGTGGCAGTGTGGCATTGGCAACTTGTTAAGAAGAACTTCATCGTTGTCAGTCTTGAGAAGGAACATTCGGACGAATGTTTCTAAGAGAGGAGAATGTTATACCGTATTTCGCAGTATGTGCGTGAGGCGTGCGTATATAATTTGAGCCTTAAAGTAGGCATAGGTTCGAAAATTGTGCACAAGTGCCAAAAGAATCGTTTTTTGAAGCGTTTTACTAAACTTGCGTAGGGAAAATTCCGGCTATGTCATTAATAATTTTTTGCAGTTTTTCGAGAGGCGAAACATTTTGGACCAGCGGAGGGTGACATGTGTCACCCTCACTTTGGAAGCTAGTGTGGGCGGTTTGGACGATTTGGGGTCAAGGGAGTAGGTAGGATATTTTGTGCAAGTTGTGTGGTAGATGGATAAGGTCCACATGGTTAAAATCTAGCCCTACACTTGCACCACACTTGTCTTCATCTTGGCCATTGGTTGGCCTTTGGTTAGCCTATAAATACTTGTCACGACCCGAACGGGCGTGGTCGTGCCTACCCTGCACCACTGGATACAACATCGAGAGAAAATCAGCGAAATAAAAACATGAACATGAATTAAGAGACATGATAAATAAACGAGCAACCAAAGCAGTTGCCTTGGTATATATATACATAAATACCGACAGTTATCCTTTTACAAACCACCGCCACAAAGTGCTCTGCACCTCTAATAATTTTACAACAGCTATGACGGGACAGGGCCCCGCCATACCCCTGAATGTACAAGAATCTACAGACACAGGGTAACATACCAAAAGATAAGCCTCTAAAGAAATGGGGCTTCCGACAATTGTGATCCTATGAGCGAGGATCCACAACCGATGTACTTCTACCTGCGGCATGAACGCAGCCCCCCGAAGGAGGTCAGTACAACAGGTACCAAGTATGTGAAACTGTAAAACACTGTAAATGAAATCATAATAGTCTATATAAAGCAGGAGACATGTATGATAACCAAACTACAGTTCACAACATAAAAGAAGTCATGTCAAGTCAGGGACTCACGTCCTCAAGTCATCCCTCATGCCCGTGGATCTCCTTCCTCACTGCCGGCAGTCTAGGTATAAATCGTGTGGAATACGTGTCGACCCATCGTGGGACTCGGTAAAGAATCATGTGGAATCGTGTCCCGACCCATCCTGGGACTCGGTGAGAATCATGTGGAATACGTGTCGGCCCATCCATGGGACTCGGTGAGAATCGATGAAATCGTGTCGGCCCATCGCGTGGGACTCGGTGAATAATCAGCTGGAATACGTGTCCCGGCCCATCCCATGGGACTCGGTGAAGAATCAGATGAAATACGTGTCCCGGCCCATCTCGTGGGACTCGGTGAAGAATCGTTCATAACAAATCAGCCGCCCTCCATCGAGAGGCGGTGGTATAGAAATACGATGTTGCACAACAAGGCTATCAAACACAAACATAGGCAAGTTACACACAACTCAAGTTTATTTTAGGCAAAGTCGAGTTCGACCCCAGTATTACGTGCGTTAAATTCTTTTAAAAGATCCATTTCTTTTATAAAGGTCACGATACGTAGTATTAAAATAGAGTGACTCACATTTTTAGGTAAACCAAAACACTTTCCTTTTAACATCAAGTAACAACATTCTTTTCCAAAGTTCAAGTTTGCCTAATTTCAAATACTTAAGTCTCTTATTTTAGAAAGGTTTCATAGTCCATAGACTTAACCACTTAAGAATATAATCCTCTTTTAAACAATTTGAGAAACATATGTCTTATATGTGAGTAGGTTTTTCTTGTTCATAATCAATCTTATTAAAGCAGCCATGATCTAGGAAATGTAATATCATTTTGTCTCATCTTAGCTTCTATGCAGATGGAGGTTTCTACTGGTTTTAATAATACTTAATTAGTCAAAACATTTCCTTTTATTAACGCTGCAGTGGTTTGTCGATACTCATTCTGATTTCCAAAATCACTAAAACGTTATTCCTTTTAAAAACCAAGTACTCATTACTCACGAAGGAGGCTTCACACAAAACTCATATTTAATTCATTCAAGTCAAGTCTCTTATCTTTTAAGATTAAGTCTCTTAACTTCTAAAAATCAGTAAACCATTCTCTTTATCTCTCTTAAGACGTTATACCTAACTTCCCATAAAGCTAGTATAACTCTTATGTTTTCAAAACCAAGTATTACTCTTCTTTCAAAAAGGTTTCTTAATTCTTTTGAAATACTTCAAGATTCTAATCATCACACATCAAGTTAGTTATCTTTTAAAAACCACAAAACATTTCTTACTTACATAAAACTGTTATAACCAACTTCCCATAAAGCCGTTATAACACTTTATGTTTTAAACCAATCAAATACTTTTAACACATGTACGTCTACCGTACTACATAGTTATACACATATCATGCTAGAAAAGATAGGAAGAGGTTCACATACCTTGCGACGATTATCGACTAATAGCAAAACGCTCCAAGTACCTCAAACCGTCGGCTACACCTTAAGCCAAGTAGATCACGCCACACGTAGTACTTCAACCTATAGAGGCCACAAGGCGCCTATTAACATCTAGATCTCAACGTAGAATATTCTCTGAGAAATTTCGGCGACACCTCCCCATGGCGCGTAAATCTCCTCTCATCGAGGCACGCTAACAGCCAACAACTCCTAGAGGGGTTACTTCAAATCGGACGTGTACAATTCTACTTCACGGTAAAGCTACACAAGTCTCTTTGTCTGATCCTATGTAATTCTGATTCGATTCTCTTCTTTAAATTGTGCTTAAGTCAAAAGACATTGCGTAATTATGTTCAGTTCTATATATAGTATACTTCAACTATATATTCCTACACATGTAATTTCCAATTACAAATAGAAGGTCAAGAGTGTTTACCTCGATAAGCCCAAAATTATCCAAGTTTATATATGTCGATCTGAGCAAGGTTTAGCTCTACTCATGCGCTTAACCCGCTCCAAACAACCCTTAGAAGTTCTAACCAACTTACTCAATTACTTCAACTATCAATGAAGATTTCCTTAGGGTTTCGTTTAGTGGCTAAAGGAAGTATAATAGTATTTACGGGCTTTTAGTATAGGTATAACCTTGGAATACTACAAGGTATAAGGGCTAAAGTATTTGGGCATTATAACAATACTTGGAGAGTATTTCTATACCACAAAGGGGGTATTATACGAAAACAACTAGGCTAGGGGTACCCTGGCTAGACACTACAAAGGGGAGGAGGAGGCTCTCGGCCAAGGCTTCTCAAGAGGGGATGGTGGGCGAAAACTACAAGGCAAGGGAGGATTTCAAGACTTGGAAAAGGATTTTTGGATGAAGAAGTTCATCAACTTAGAGGGTATTTATAGGTCAAGCAAAGGCCAACCAATGGCGAGATCCATCCAAGTGTTAGGCAGTGTAGGGCTAGGATTCAACCATGTGTACCTTATCCATCTACCCACAAAATATCACAAAATATCCTACCAACTCCCTTGACCCCTTTTCGTCCAAACCGCCCACAACTTCCTCCAATGTGAGGGTGACACATGTCACCCTCCCATTGGTCCAAAATGTTTTGTCTCTCGGAAAATCCGCAAAAATTATAAATGACATAGCCGGAATTTTCCCTTCGCAAGTTTAGTAAAACGTTTCGTCGAAAAACGATTTTTTTCGGCACTTGTGCCCAAATTTTCGAACCTAGCCAAACCTTAAGGCTTAAATTTATATACGTACGCCCTCACGTACATACTCTGGAAATACGGGGTATAACATTCTCCCCTCCTTAGAAACATTCGTCCCGAATGTTCCTTCTCAAGACGGATAACGATAAAGTTCTTCTAACAAGTTGCCAACGCCATGCCTGGCCACGAAATAACACATGCGCGCAAAGACTTAAATCCAGGCCAACGAGGAACCACCTCGATGATGCAAAACAATACCAACTCTCGCTCTTGGTCGAGGACACTCGCCGCACATTCATTTCTCAAAAATGATTACTCCCATCTTTCAGCCCAAGTTCACTTCCGGCCTTACTCGCCGTGCCCTTCTCGAACACTCGAACTCTTCTTAGTACACGTACCACACTTCAGTCAACGCTTCTGTTCCCAATACTTTGGAGTCACCACCTCCAAACTTGGTCATCTTACTAGCCTCAATCTCCCTTAAGGCCATTCCGGCCTTCACGATCGCTTCGGTGAACATCTCCACGAACTCATATGATGGTCATCTAAACTTGGGCCTAGCACCCTCGTGACCCTACCACTGGCGGGACCACCAGCTGACCCACTGAAGCAGGCGCGGGTTGGCCCGCAACATGGCCCGACCTACTTAACGCGTCAAGCTCTTGTTTCGATCCGAACAATCTTACTCTGGTCATGAAAGCTACCACTTCCATTTTACACTGCAGGAATCTTCCCACAATTACTCCACGTAAACTTATACATTCTGACAAGGATCACCCGCAAAATCTTGTACTCAAGACGGCCTTACATCTAAGGTCTCAACTGTAATATTCTAAGGTTCATCATTTTCTCACCCCCAGGCTTACCCTTTTTCACTAACCAGGTTTTCTAACTCATAATCAACATAACGCTATCCGTACATAGCACACAATAATAAGGTCATCATATCATGCATACAAATCTCTAGAGGGTTAAGGATATACCTGAATCTACCGCTCCACTCTAATCATAGGCACACTGCAGTGCGCATGTCGAAAGGCGATGAACTCGCCGGACTCGGTGAGTCGTCATTCTGCGCATCCTTCCTATTAGGACGATTTCTCGTCATATACGTGGCGGCGCGGGAAAAACAAGCACCGGTAAAAAGCGACATTCCCGGGATGGCGTACGCCCGCGATTGTGCACCGAGAAAACTCAACCCGGTGGCTAGAACCCGTATATCGTGAACGAAGCCACGGAGCCACGACCGGCTCGAATACCCGAGCGTCACGAAGGCGCGGAGGACCATTCTGCACTGGCGGAGGTACATAACTAGTCTGCTGGCGAGGCGGCGCCTCGAAAGTTACCAAAGGACCTGCTGTTGGCCTCTTACCTGATCCTGGTTATTCCGTCGACCTCTCCGTGCCTCACGTCAGTGCATGAGCTTGCATGCGGGCAATGTCCATGCGGTGAAGAGCTACACCGTACAAGCCTGCGCCAAGTAATCATCTAGCCGGTGGCGTGGCGGTGTACTCATCCTCCATATCGCCTACTACGGCGGGAACATACCGAGCTAATGAGTCGAACTCCACATTGTACTCTCTAACCGTCGCGATCACGCCTCAGCGTCAAAAATCTATCGGCCGAGCCCTCATCATCTGTGGGGCAATAAATGTGCAAGAAAAGCCCTTGAGAACTCGTTCCAAGCGGTGGAGGTGCATGCTCTCCGGGACGGCTCGCGAATCAAACGATCATTGCGGTATCACGCGGTGATGCGAACCAATACCACCGACTCGCCTCTGAGACTCGATCACTCATGATCCGTTGTGGCTGTCGGATAAACTCCCGAGGTCATCCTCGGCTCGATCCATAGAACAACTGGCGGGCTCTGACTCGGAAAGTCCGTAGTCTCAAAGTATGCGCTCGGGGTGAACTACGGTGCTAATGGGGCTGGGCTGCTGCGTCGGCCTATCCTCATGTCGGCCACGATACGGCGATGGCGAACCATCTCCTTGTACCCGTCTCATCTGCTCCGGTGTGGGTGGAGGCTCAGTCTTGTAGTCTCGGTAGCCAACGCCGCGACTCTAAACTCTGCCGGTCTTTGGCGGCGTCGCAAAACTTCGCCGTCAAGCACAATCTCGGTCTTGGCCGGGCTGCGCCCTCGTACTCCTCTATATCTCACTAGCGGCTCCTCGGTGCCTTGCCCACTGGGCGGGTTGCCTTACACGGAGGCATAAGCGTAAAAAGCGAAATACGTCGGAGGGTCGACTTATCACACGGCTCTGAGGCACGATCTCGAATGAGAAGAAATGGAAACCAATCCTAAATGTCCTGCGACCTCACGATTATAGATGTGGTGCACAACACATCGATAATCAAGACTACTAGACACGATGCGTAGACACTTTCGAGGACTAACTTCTCGATACGTTTTGTCACGACCGAACCGGGCGTGGCTCGTGCCTACCGGGCACCTGGTGATACAACATCGAGAGAAAATCGTGAAATAAAAACATGAACATGAATTAAGAGACATGATAAATAAGCAGGCCAACCAAAGCAGTTGCCTTGGTATATATACATAAATACGACGATTATCCTTTTTACAAACCACGCCACGATTACTACAGACCTTAAGATTTTTACAACTATGGGGACGGGGCCGCCATACCACAGATGTACAAGAATCTGGACTCGTGGTAACATACCAAAAGATAAGCCTCAAGAAATGGGGCTTCCCGACCTGAATCAGTGATCCTATGGCGAGGATCCATGGCCGATGTACTTACTGCGGCATGACGCAACCCCGAAGGAGGTCGATCTGCAGTACCAGTATGTGGCGTAAAACACTGTAAATGAAATCATAATAGTCTATATAAAGCATGAGACATGTATGATAACCAAACTACAGTTCACAAAATAAAAGCGATCATGTCGCGAGGACTCGCGCCTCAAGTCATCCCTCGTACGTGGAACTCGCCCCTCATGGCGATCTAGGTATAAATCGTGTGGAATCGTGTCGACCCATCCGTGGGACTCGGTAAAAAATCATGTGGAATACGTGTCGGCCCATCCGTGGGACTCGGTAGAGAATCATGTGGAATCGTGTCGGCCCATCCCATGGGACTCGGTGAAGAATCGGATGAAATCGTGTCGGCCCGTCGTGGGACTCGGTGAATAATCGGATGGAATCGTGTCGACCCGTCCGTGGGACTCGGTGAAGAATCGGATGAAATCGTGTCGGCCCATCGTGGGACTCGGTGAAGAATCGTTCATAACAAATCAGCCCTCCATCGAGAGCGGTGGTATAGAAATCTGATGTTGCACAACAAGGCTATGAAACACAAACATAGGCAAGTTACACAACTCAAGTTTATTTTAGGCCAAAGTCGAGTTCGACCCCAAGTATTACGTCGTTAAATTCTTTTAAAAGATCCATTTCTTTTATAAAGGTCACCGATACGTAGTATTAAAATAGAGCGACTCATCTTTTTAGGTAAACCAAAACACTTTCCATTTTAACATCAAGTAACAACATTCTTTTCCAAAAGTTCAAGTTTGCCTAATTTCAAATACTTAAGTCTCTTATTTTAGAAAGGTTTCATAGTCCATAGACTTAACCACTTAAGAATATAATCCTCTTTTAAACAATTTGAGAAACATATGTCTTATATGTGAGTAGGTTTTCTTGTTCATAATCAATCTTATTAAAGCGGCCGTGATCTAGTAAATGTAATATCATTTTGTCTCATCTTAGCTTCTATGCGGATGGAGGTTTCTCTGGTTTTAATAATACTTAATTAGTCAAAACATTTCCTTTTATTAACTATGATGGTTTGTCGATACTCATTCTGATTTCCAAAATCACTAAAACATTATTCCTTTTAAAAACCAAGTACTCATTACTCACGAAGGAGGTTTCACACAAAACTCATATTTAATTCATTCAAGTCAAGTCTCTTATCTTTTAAGATTAAGTCTCTTAACTTCTAAAAATCAGTAAACCATTCTCTTTATCTCTCTTAAGACGTTATACCTAACTTCCCATAAAGCTAGTATAACTCTTATGTTTTCAAAACCAAGTATTACTCTTCTTTCAAAAAGGTTTCTTAATTCTTTTGAAATACTTCAAGATTCTTATCATCACACATCAAGTCAGTTATCTTTTAAAAACCACAAAGCATTTCTTACTTACATAAAACTGTTATAACCAACTTCCCATAAAGCCGTTATAACACTTTATGTTTTAAACCAATCAAATACTTTTAACACATGTACGTCTACCGTACTACATAGTTATACACATATCATGCTAGAAAAGATAGGAAGAGGTTCACATACCTCGCGACGATTATCGACTAATAGCAAAACGCTCCAAGTACCTCAAAACCGCTACACCTTGCCAAGCGGATCACGCCACACATAGTACTTCAACCTATAGAGGCCACAAGGCGCCTATTAAAATCTAGATCTCAACGTAGAATATTCTACAAAATTTGTGACCTCCCCTCTGCTATACCGTATTTCGGAGTATGTGCGTAGGCGTGCGTCTGAAAGTTTAGCCTAAAGTTAGGCCAAGTTCGAAAATTGTGCACAACTCGCTAAAAGAATCGTTTTCGACGAAGCGTTTCCACAACTTCGTAGGGAAAATTCCTATGTCATTTAGTATTTTTGCGGATTTTTAGAGGCGAAACATTTTGGACCAACGGGAGGCGACATGGCACCCTCAATTGGTGGACTTGAAATCGTCCATTGAAATGGACATGGAGTTGCACGTTTTTGTGCCTTTGCACAAGTCAAGGATTAGGTAGGATATTTTGTGTAGTAGATGGATAAGGACACTTGCCTAATCTTGGCCTTACACTTGCCTAGCACTTGGCTTAATCTTGGCCATTGGTTGGCCACTTCTTGACCTATAAATACCCCCTTAGATGAAGAGTTCTTCATCCACAAAATTACTTCCAAGTCTTGAAAAATCCTCTCCTCTCCCTTAAAGCCATTTCGTCCAAACACCTTCCCCACCTTGAGTAAAGTTGGCGAGGCCTCCACTAGCCTGCAGAAATCTATCCCCCTCCCTTGGTAGAAAAGTTGCCTACTTGTATAGTTATAATGCCCAAATTACCCTCGCCCAAATCCCTTAGTACTTAGTAGAAGTTGTGAAGAACTTCTAAGGTTTCCTTGGAGAGTACAACTTAGGAGCAAAACCTTGCTCAGGCGCGACTTTATCTAGGATATTATTGGGCTTACCGAGGTAAATAATCCTAACCCTCTTTTGAATTAGAGAATAAATACTGTAGTAGTATAAGAATAAGTATAAAATACTTAGAAGAATATCACGAATAGAATTGAAGCAAGTATCACAGTGAAGGGTTTAAAGAAGAATAATCAAATTGTACTTACATGGAATTTGTTTTCACAATGAACTTGAGTAGCTCACCGTAGGGAAATCGCCCAATTTTCCGTAGGATATAGAACCCTCTGTTTAGAATCATACAAAGTAGTCGAGCGTTGATAGGCGTGTCGCTATTATAGGTTGATTCTGCCACGCGACATATTCAACTTGGCGGTGGTTTTTGAGAAGGTATGTGATTCTTCCTAAAGCATGATATTTTACAATATATATGCAGTATGCGGTAGACGTATATGTGTTAACCGAATAATAACTACAACGCTTTGACTTAAGCTTTGAATAATACTTACGCAATGCCTCACGCTGTAACGCCCAAACTCGTTCGCACCGTGCCTTACCCCGGGCACCCTAGTGATACAACATCAGAGAAAATCAGCGGAATATACAACATGAATCATGAAACAAGAGATATCATAAATAAACAAAGCAACCAAGCGATTGCCTTGGTGTAAATACATAAACCCGAACAGTTATCCTTTTTACAAACCCTGCCCACAACAGTGCTACAGACCTCTAAGATTTATACAACAACTATGACGGGACAGGGCACCGCCATACCCCTGAATGTATAAGAACCTACAACTCAGGGAACACATACCAAAGATAAGCTTCCGGCGAGCGGAGCTTCCAAAAACGGAAACGTGATCCTGGCGGGGATCGGCGACAATGTACTTCTACTGCGGCATGAACGCGGCCCCGAAAGGAGGTCAAGGTAACAGTACCAAGTATGTGAAATCAGAAATCGTAAATGAAATCATACTAGTCTATATAAAGCGGGAGACATGTATGATAACCAAACTACGCTCACAACATAACAGTCAAGTCGTGACTCACGCCTCAAAGTCACCACTCGAATATAACTATGGGTCTCGCCCACCACATCCATCATGTTCGCATCATGGCCACATGCCTCGAATACAAAGATCGGTGTAGACATGTCCATGATGCAACAATAATAACAAGGCCGCGCCACGTACCGAATACGACGTCGGTGTAGATATGCCCATGTAACCTCAACAACAATATACTAGGTAGTCAACCCCGCCGTACGTGCCCCGGAATACAACATCGGTGTAGACACGCCCATGGAAGCGAAATAACCATATATCGGGTAATCAACCCCGCGCGTAGCCACATGCCGAATCTTGCGTCGGTGTAGACATGTCCATGTGACATCAACAATAAGACAAGAATCAAAATGGAAACATACCTGGAATTCTCCATCATCGCCAAGACGCCAAGTAAGTTCTCGACAAGTCAACCGCCTTATCGAGACGCCAGTAATACGTAAATACCACACTTGCACAACAAAGGCTATCATCAAGCATAGGCGAGTTTCACAACAACAAGTACGGGCAAGTTTCACAACAACAAGCATAAAAGTTTCACACAACTCAAGGTACTTTCATTTTATGCCAAAGTCGGGTTTTAACCCCAAAGTACTACATCGTTAAGTCCTTTTAAAAGAGATCCATTACTTTTATAAAAGTCACCCGATACGTAGTATTAGAATGACCAACCCACATTCCCTTTCAAAATCAAGTAACAACATTCTTTTCCTAAGTTCGGTTGCCTAGTTTCAATTACTCAAGTTTCTCATTTTCAAATGGTTTCATAGTTCATAAACTTAATCACTTGATTTCCTTTTTTGAACAATTGAGTAGGTTATTCTTGTTTACAACATTCTTATTACAGCAGCCATGATCTAGAAAATGTATATCATTTTGTCTCATCTTAGTTTCTATGCAGATGGAGGTTTCTACTGGTTTTAATACAATACATCATTATTCAATACATTTTCCTTTATTAACGCCGCAGGTGGTGCGTCGATACACATTACGATTTCCAAATCGATGAAACATAAAACCAAGTACTCATTACTCACGAATGAGGTTTCACACAAACATCCACATTAAAACAAATAAGTTAAGTCTCTTATCTCATAAGATCAAGTCTCTTAACTTCTAACATCAGTAAACTATTTTCTTTACCTCTCTTAAGACATTATACCTAACTCCCCATAAAGCTAGTATAACTCTTTTAACCTTTAAAACCAAGTGTTACTTTCCTTTAAAAGCGATTTATAAATCTTTTGAAATACATCAAGTTCTTTATTATAACAAGCCGCTTATAATTCACATGATTCCCTTTAAAAACCACAAAGTATTTTAAACACATATGCGCTCTACCGCACTACATAGTTACACACATATCATGCTAGAAGAGATAGGAAGAGGTTCACATACCTCGCGACGAGTATCGACTAATAGCAAAACGCTCCAACGATCGGCTACTCCTCAAGCCAAGTAAATCGCGCCACGTAGGTACTTCAACCTATAAGGCCACAAGCGCCTATTATCATCTAGACCACAACGTAGAATATTCTCTGAAAAATTAGATCTCCCCCGCCAACGTAAATCTCCTTCTATCGAGGCTGGCCACTGCCAACCAGGGGTTTTACACACTAACCTGGACGTGTACAATTCTACTACAGTAATACTACACAAGTCTCATGTCTGATCTATGTAATTACAATTCGATTCGATTCTTAATTCTTCAGGCTTAAGTCAAAAGACATTGCCACAGTACTAAGTATAGTTCTATATATAGTATACTTCAACTATATATTCTAACAACATGTAATTTCCAATTACAATAGAAGGACAGTAGTGTTTACCTCGATAAGCCCATAATTATCCAAGTTAAATGTCGATCCTTAGCAACGTTTAGCTCCAACTCCGGGTGCTCCACCCCGCTCCAACAACCCAGAAGTTCTAACCAACTTCTACTTAAATACTTCAACCAATCAACGAAGATTTTCTTAGGGTTTCGGTTTGAGACTAAAGGGACAAAGGTAGTATTTCCTGACTCACGATAGAGGTAACTTTGTAATAATACAAGTTAAAAGGCTAAGTTATTTTGGGCATTATAACAATACTTGGAGGAGTATTTCAATACCACAACGGGGGATGTATTATACGAAACAACTAGGCTAGGGGTACCCACCGCTAGACCTCACAAGGGGAGGGAGACCTCTCGGCCAAGCTCCACAAAGGGGAGGGCTTGGACGAATTTCAACATACAAAGGGAGAGATTTCAAGACTTGAAATGATTTTGGATGAAGAAAGTTCATCAACTAAGGGGTATTTATAGCAAACCCAAAGGCCAACCAATGGCCAAGATTTAGTAAGTGCAAGGCAAGTGTAAGGCCAAGATCAAGCCAAGTGCACCCACAAAACACTCCACAAACACTCCACAAAACAAGCCACAAAACTAGGCACAAAGGGAGCCAATCGCCAAGGCCAACCAAGGCCTCTTGGGCGCCCAAATCGTCCAACCTTCCATTTGCTTTAATGCGAGGGTGACACATGTCACCCTCGTTAGTCCAAAATGTTTCGCCTCTCGGAAAAATCCGCAAAAATTAAAAATGACATAGCCTAAATTCCCCTACGAAGTCGTGGAAACGTTTCAGTCGAAAAACGACTCTAATCGGCACTTGTGCCCAAATCAAATCAATGCCTAACTTAAGGCTCAAATTTACGTGCGTCGTCCATACGCATACTCTGAAAATACGGGTATAACATTCTTCCCCTTAGAAACATTCGTCGAATGTTCCTTCTGTGTCTCAAAACAAACAAGTACCAGTATAGTCTTCACTGCTATACTTACGAAAACGATCATGCCACACCTGGCCATAAAACACACGTTCACTTCTCCCCTTTCTCGTAGTACTCGTCTCGAACACTCGAACTCGTTCTAGTATCCGTACCACACTTCTGTCAACGCTTCTGTTTCCAACCCTTGGAGTCTCTACCTCCAAACTTGGTCATCTCACTAACCTCGATTTCCCCTAAGGCCATTCCCGGCCTTCACGAACAGATTCTGATCGAACGTATCTATGAACTCATACGATGGTCATCTAAACTTGGGCCTAGCACCCTCGTGACCCTGCCACCTGGCGGGACCACGAGCTGACCGCCGCCGAAGCGGGACGCGGGTTGGCCCGCACAGGCTGACCCACCCAGCAGTAGTGCCAACTTCCTAGTTTCTTGATCCAAACATTTACCTCTACAGTCATGAAAGCTACCACTTCCATTTCACATTACCTGGGATCGATCACACAAACATATCCCACGACACTACGCACTCGATAAAGGTCAAACATAAAATAGATCTTTTACTCAAGACGACCTTACCCGTAATGTCTCAATCGTGACACGCCTGGTGGTTCATACTTACCATGACCCCATACTTAGCCTCCCAACTAACCATGTTTTCTAACTCACAATTAACACAACGCTATTCGCACATAGCACATAATAATGAGATCATCATATCAGATACCAAAACTCTAGAGGTTAAGGATATACCAAGCTACCGCTCCACTCTAATCATAGGCACGCCTGCGATATGTATGAAGGTGATGAACCACCACTCATCCGAAGGTGGTCGTCTTTGCTCAACCTCTCTTATAAGCACGCTCTTCACATGGCCCTGACGTCGCAGAATAACAAGCTCCTCGTACTACGACACTCCCAAATGCGGTCTACCACATCGACCACCGAGGTAGGGGTATTGCATCAGCCAACACCCCTACTCTCAACATCCGAACACAGGAGCCCCGACCGCTCCCGAATATCCAGGGTCCGAAAGCTGCGGAGGACCACTCAGAATGGCGGAGGTACAAAACTAGTATCTTTCTTGGCGGTCCGCCTCGAAGGTCGCAAAATATCCGGCTTTGGCGCTTCTGTGGCAGTCCACTGCGTCGATCTGCGCTTCTCGCACCCAAGTGCATGAGCACGTATCACGGGCAATGTCCATGCCGGGTGAAACACCGAACAACTCTGCTAGGTAATCATCGAGCCCTGAACATATCGGTGCACTCGATCCTCCATACTAGCTACTAATGCGGAACATACAAGCCAATGAGTCGAACTCCACATTGTACTCCCGACAGATGCGCGCTTCGCCTCAAGATCAAAAATCTGTCGGCCCGAGCCCTCCTCATGTGGGGAGGCACGAAATGTGCCCGGAAGGCCCCGAAAACTCATCCCAAACGGTGGAAGTGCATGCTCTCCCAGGAAAGCTCCACGAGTCGAACCGATCGGCTGCGGTGTCACGCGGCCGTCACGAACTAAATGTCACGGACTCGGTCTCAAGCCTCGATCACCGCGTGATCCTCAGCAATCGACGGATGAACTCCTGCGGATCATCCTCGGCCTCGACGTAAAACTCAAAGCGGGCTCTGGCTAAATCCTGTAGCCTCAGTATGCGCCGCGTGCACTACATGGCCAGGCTGAATCGAATCGCGTCCGGCCCATATCCTCATATCCGCCTGCCAACCACGCCAATAATCGCCATCTCTCGCTGACCCGTCTCCCGCTCCGCATGGGGATCGAGGCTCGTGTATCAGAGTCTCGGCGACCACCGCCGCGGCTCCAAACTCTCTTTGGTGCCGGGCGGCGTCAAAACTCGCCGTCGAAGCACTACCTCAGTACCGACTGCGCCCTCGTACTCCTCTGAATCCCACTAGCGGCTCCGCCGGGCCTTTGCCGCTTCAGGCCACAGGTTGCACTTCGCGGAGGCATAATCGGTAAAAGCGAAACACGTCGGAGGGTCGACTTACAACATGACTCTAAGGCACGATCTCGTAATGAGAAGAATGAAACTAATCCTAAATGTCCTATAGCTCACGATTATAGATGTGGTGCACAACACCGATAATCAAGACTACTAGACACTTGCAGTGCAGACACTTTCCGAGATTAATCGCTTCGATACCACTTTTGTAACGCCCGAAACGGGCGTCACATCGTGCCTTACCCGGCACCCTAGTAATACAACATCGAGAAAATCAGCGGAATATACAACATGAATCATGAAACAAGAGATATCATAAATAAGCAGGCCAACAAGCTTGCCTTCGGTGTAAATACATAAACGACGATTATCCTTTTTACAAACCCCGCCACAACAATTACTCTGCACTCCTAAGATTTATACAACAACTATGGCGGGCGAGGCGCCATACCCTCAATGTACAAGAACCTACAACTCGAGAACACATACCAAAGATAAGCTTCGCCTAAACGGAGCTTCCAAAACGCCAAACGTGATCCTATGGCGGGGATCGACGGCGATGTACTTACCGCGGCGTGACGCGGCCCCGAAGAGGTCAATCTGCGGTACAGTATGTGAAACTGTAAAATACTGTAAATGAAATCATACTAGTCTATATAAAGCAGGAGACATGTATGATAACCAAACTACAGTTCACAACATAACAGCAGTCAAGTCAGGGACTCACGCCCTCAAAGTCACCACTCAAATATAACTATGGGTCTCACGCCCACCACATCCATCATGTTCGCATCATGGCCCCATGCCCGGAATACAAGACGGTGTAGACATGTCCATGATGCAACAATAATAAGAGCGTGGCCACGTACCCGGAATACAAAGACGGTGTAGACATGCACATGTAACCTCAACAACAATATACTAGGTAGTCAACCCTGCCGCATGGCCACATGCCCCCGGAATACAACATCGGTGTAGACACGTCCATGGAACAGAAATAACCATATATCGGGTAATCAACCCGGCCGCATGGCCACATGCCTGAATCTGCGTCGGTGTAGACGTCCATGTGACATCAACAATAAGATAATCAAAATGGAAACATACCGTGGAATTCTCCATCACCGCCAAAGACGTCAAGTAAGTTCTCAACAAGTCAACTGCCTCTATCGAGACGCGAATACGTAACCGCAAATACCACACTTGCACAACAAAGGCTATCATCACAAGCATAGCAAGTTTCACAACAACAAGCATGGGCAAGTTTCACAACAACAAGCATAGGCAAGTTTCACACAACTCAAGGTACTTTCATTTTATGCCAAAGTCCGGTTTTTAACCCCAAAGTACTACATACGTTAAGTCCTTTTAAAGAGATCCATTACTTTTATAAAAGTCACGATACGTAGTATTAGAATGACCAACCCACATTCCCTTTCAAAATCAAGTAACAACATTCTTTTCCTAAGTTCGGTTCACTAGTTTCAATTACTCAAGTTTCTCATTTTCAAATGGTTTCATAGTTCATAAACTTAATCACTTGATTTCCTTTTGAACAATTGAGTAGGTTATTCTTGTTTACAACATTCTTATTACAATGACCATGATCTAGAAAATGTATATCATTTTGTCTCATCTTAGTTTCTATGCGGATGGAGGTTTCTCTGGTTTTAATACAATACATCATTATTCAATACATTTTCCTTTATTAGCCGCGGTGGTGCCGCCGATACACATTCGATTTCGAAATCGATGAAACATAAAACCAAGTACTCATTACTCACGAATGAGGTTTCACACAAACATCCACATTAAAACAAATAAGTTAAGTCTCTTATCTCATAAGATCAAGTCTCTTAACTTCTAACATCAGTAAACTATTTTCTTTACCTCTCTTAAGACATTATACCTAACTCCCCATAAAGCTAGTATAACTCTTTTTAACCTTTAAAACCAAGTGTTACTTTCCTTTAAAAACGATTTATAAATCTTTTGAAATACATCAAGTTCTTTATTATAACAAGCCAGTTATAATTCACATCGATTCCTCTTTAAAAACCACAAAGTATTTTAAACACGTATGCGCTACCGTACTACATGAGTTACACACATATCATGCTGTAAGAGATAGGAAGAGGTTCACATACCTCGCGACGAGTATCGACTAATAGCAAAACGCTCCAAACAGTCGGCTACTCCTCAAGCCAAGTAAATCGCACCACGTAGTACTTCAACCTATAAGGCCACAAGGCGCCTATTATCATCTAGACCACAACGTAGAATATTCTGTAAAATTGCATCTCCCCACACAACAGAATCTCCTTCTCTATCGAGGCCGGCTACCAAGCCAACTGAGGGGTTTTACACGCCTAACCTGACGTGTACAATTCTACTACAGTAATACTACACAAGTCTTGTATACAGCCCCATGTAATTACTGATTCGCTTCATTCTTAATTAAAGCTAAGTCAAAAGACATTGCCACGATTAAGTATAGTTCATATATAGTATACTTCAACTATATATTCTAACAACATGTAATTTCCAATTACAATAGAAGGACAATGAGTGTTTACCTCGATAAGCCCATAATTATCCAAGTTAAATGTCGATCCTTAGCAACGCTTAGCTCAACTCGGTGCTCCACCCGCTCCAACAACCCTTAGAAGTTCTAACCAACTTCTACTTAAATACTTCAACCAATCAACGAAGATTTTCTTAGGGTTTCGGTTTGAGACTAAAGGGACAAAAGGTAGTATTTCTGACTCTCGTATAGAGGTAACTTTGGAATACTACAAGGTAAAAGGCTAAGGTATTTTGGGCATTATAACAATACTTGGAGTGAGTATTTCAATACCACAAGGGGATGTATTATACGAAACAACTAGGCTAGGGGTACCCAGCTAGACCTCACAAGAGGGGAGGAGACCTCTCGGCCAAGCTCCACAGGGGAGGGCTTGGACGAATTTCAACACAAAGGGAGAGATTTCAAGACTTGGAAATGATTTTGGATGAAGAAAGTTCATCAACTAAGGGGTATTTATAGCAAACCCAAAGGCCAACCAATGGCCAAGATTTAGCCAAGTGCAAGGCAAGTGTAAGGCCAAGATCAAGCCAAGTGCACCCACAAAACACTCCACAAAACACTCCACAAAACAAGCCACAAAACTAGGCACAAAAGGGGGAGCCAATCGGCCAAGGCCAACCAAGGCCTCTTGGACGCCCAAATCGTCCAACCTTCCATTTGCTTCCAATGTGAGGGTGACACATGTCACCCTCCCGTTGGTCCAAAATGTTTCGTCTCTCGGAAAAATCCGCAAAAATTAAAATTGACATAGCCGGAAATTCCCCTACGAAAGCTGTGGAAACGTTTCGTCGAAAAACGACTCTAATCGGCACTTGTGCCCAAATCAAATCCAATGCCTAACTTAAGGCTCAAATTTCGTACGTACGTCCATACGTACATACTCTGAAAATACGGGGTATAACAGCTTAAGCCTGAATAACACTTACGGCAATGCCTCACGGCTTAAGCCTGAATAATAAAGAACTGAAAGCATTTCAAAAGAATACTGAATCATTTTTTAACAGAAGAGAACTAATTGGTTTTTAAAACAGAAGCTTAAGAGTTATACTAGCTTTATGGGAAGTTAAGTATAACCACTTAAGAATGATAAAAGAAACAGTTTGCCTATGTATTTATAACAGACTTATATTGAATTGTGAAAAGAATAATAAGATGGTTTGATAAGTAGACATGATATGATGCTATGTGTGTTAGTGTCTTGTAACGTTTGTATAAGAGAGTATTCTTGTTGTGCTTATGTTGTTTAAAGATAAGCTGTTATGTTAGTGTACTATCACTCACCTCTTGACATATTACCGGGGGTTAAGGCCTCCGACGCGGGGTAGACTCGTGTGATGCAGGACCATGATTCGAGAATACCTCATGCGGGTCCAGGACCTATGCGGAGCTACGGAGTTCGTGTTAGTGATGCGGGTTATACCTCATGCGGTCTATGTGGCCACGCGGACTACGAGTCGGGGCGATGCCGAGGAGTAGCTACCCTCGACGCGGGTTATGCATCTATGCGGGCCTATGGAGTGGCCTATGCGGACTACGGGAGTCCGTGATTAGGCTTGCATGGTGATACTACGCAATTGGCCTGCTTCGATCATTCGCACCTAGAAAAGACACATTCTGATTTACCTATTGTTGCTCTTGTTTATGATGTGGCACTATGCGCGGTCCCTTGGTTGTTTCATACATACTTGCAAAACTGATTTTAAAATGATATGTTTTCATTTAAGTATTTTACAGTTTCATATACTTAGTACTGTTATCGACCTCCTTTTCGGCGTTCATGCCAGTAAGGGCAAGCAGGTGCTAGATCCACATTCTTAGGATCTCTACGTTGGTGTCGGGAGCTCCATCTTTTCCGGAGGCTCTACTTTGGGGTATGATCTCCCTGTTGTAGATAGTTTTGTACAGTCAGGGTATGGCGGGGCCCTGTCCCGCCATAGTTGTATATTTGAGAGGTCTGTAGTCATGTTGTACAAGATCGGATGTAATCATAAACCATGTTTATATATATATGCCTAAAGCGACGTTTTCTCACATAAAGCGTGTCTTATTTTATAAATCGTTTCATGTCTTGTTTTATATATCCGCAGATTACTATGATGTATTACTACTTGGGTGCCCGTGAGGCACGATCCACGAACCTGAATGGGTCGTGACAAAAGTGGTATCGAGCGATTAATCCTCGGAAAGTGTCTGAGGCATCAGATCTAGTAAGTCTTGATTATCGGTGTGTTGTGCACCACACCAATAATCAGGAGGCTATAGGATATTTAGGATTGGTTTCCACTCTTCTTACTCTGAGATCGTGCTTTAGAGCTGTGTTAAAGTTGGACCCCTCTAACGTATTCCTTTTTCTGTAACAGTTATGCCTCCACGTAAGGCAACCCGGGCCCAGAAGGGCAAGGCAGGAGTCGCTAGTGGGACACCTAGAGTCACGAGGGCTCGGGCCCGGCCTATACCGAGACGGCGAGTTCACGACGCCCGGCCCAGCGAGACCACAGTACCCACCTCGCGGCCCCACGGCTGGGGCGGAGGAGTTAGGGTACAAGGAGATGGCCCGGCCATCGCCGGGATCGTGGCGATACATGAGGCAGCCGGGATGCAGTTCAGTCCAGCCCACTTCGGGGCCGTACACATGGTTCACCCGAGGCGTAGAGTTTGAGGCTACGAGACTTCTTGAGTTGTAGCCGCCGAGTTTTACTTTGGGTCGAGGCGGAGGATGATCCGTGGGAGTTCATCCGTCGACTACAGAGGATTCGAGTGATCGTATGCGTCGAGACCGGTCCGTGATCTTTGGTTCACATAGGTGCGTGATACCGCATCGATTGGTTTGATTCATGGGAGTTATCCCGGGAGAAACCGCGTCCCGGTACTTGGGATGAGTTCTCGAGGCTTTCTCACTCACTTCTTGCCTCACGGATGAGGAGGCGCGGGTGATAGATTTTTCTTTGAGGCGAGAGAGGGCGACCGTCAGGAGTACAATGTCGAGTTTGATTCATCGCTCGATATGTCCCGTTGGTAGCAGAGATATGGAGGATAGGGTGCACGCTACGTCACCGGCTAGATGACTATATGGCCGAGTCGTGCGCGGTGTTTCTCTTCACCGGTATGGACATTACCGCACGCAGCTCATGCTCTTGGATGTGAGCGTAGAGGCAAGCGGGTTGGTGAAGCGACAGAAGGCGAGGCGGCGGGGTCTTTGGTGGCTATCGTGGTGGCGGCCTCGCGGAATCTAGATTTGCACCACAGCCGGCTGAGCACTCCGCACCGCCTCAAGACCGGAGATATTCGAGGCGTACTGGGCCCTGGGACTTGACGTCGAGCAGCAGAGATATCGGCGACGGGACCACCCTCAGTGTGGCCGACGCGGCAGATCCCACTTCGAGTTGTGGTGCTACGGAGCTTGTTTGATTGTGGCCAGGTCACTATCGGCTGTCCGACCAAGCGATCTTGATGGTAAGTCACCACGGGTTCTTTCGCCGGTCTTCATCCCCGACGCCTACTCGCCTGAGGCAAGGTACTCATGGACCAGCAGGTCGCGGCAGGTCGTGGCGCGGGTCCTCGTTTCTAGCGGTCCTCGAACCGCATTTATGCTTTGTCCAGGACAGATCGTGAGGCCTCACTTTGATGTCGTCATAGTACCTTATCGGTTCAGGTTTGATGTTTATGCCTGATAGATCCGGTTCTACTCTGCCCTATATCTCCCTTGTTGCTAGTAGGATAGGGATAGAGCACGAGTCCATAGACCCTTTCGAGTAGCTACGCCATGGTGATTCGGTGGTAGCTCGGCGGGTATATAGAGCTTGTCCCGTGACTATTCTGATCGTCGGACCTGGCCGACTTGATAGAGTTGGAGATGATTGACTTGACGTGATCACGGGATGGATTGGCTAGCTTCTACGCCAATGTAGGCTGCAGAGAGAGAGTAGTACGGTTCAGTTTCACGAGGCCGGTTGTTGAGTGGGAGGAGCACGGTATCGCCGAGGGTAGGTTTATTTCCTACCTCAGGCTAGGAAGATGGTGCGAGAAGGGTATATCTACCATCTCGTTCGGTTGTTTGATAGGGTACCAGATTTTCCGTCAGTTCCAGTGGTCAGAGAGTTCCCAGACGTGTTTCCAGACGACCTCCCGGGTATCCCTCCTGAGAGGGAGATTGAGTTTTGTATAGACATATTGCCAGACACTCGGCCTATTTCCATTCCGCCATACAGAATGGCACCTGCCGAGTTGAGAGAGTTGAAGGATCAGCTTAGGGATTTGCTGGAGAAGGGCTTCATCAGGCCTAGTGTTTCTCCCTGGGGAGCGCCGGTATTGTTCGTAAAGAAGAAGGACGGGACGCTGCGCATGTGTGTTGATTACAGGCAGCTGAACAAGGTGACCATTAAGAATGATACCCTTCCTGTGATTGATGATTTGTTCAACCGGTTGCAGGTGCGAGATGTTTCTCAAGATTGATCTGCGATCGCTATCATCAGTGCGAGTCGAGAGGTGGATGTCTCAGGGTGCATTCCGGACGTGCAGGCATTATGAGTTCGTGGTCATGTCTTTTGGGTTGACCAATGCTCGAGATTCACGGATGTCACGACCGAACCCGGGCGTGATCGTGCCTTACCGGGCACCCTGGTGATACAACATCGAGAAAATCACGGAAATAAAAACATGAACATGAATTAAGAGACATGATAAATAAACAGGCCAACCAAAAGCGGTTGCCTTCATTATATATACATAAACACCAACAGTTATCCTTTTACGCACTCTTCCCACAGTACTACAGACCTCTAAGAAGTGACAACAACTATGACGGGACAGGGCCCCGCCATACCCCTGAATGTACAAGAACCTACAGACTCAGGGTAACATACCAAAGATAAGCCTCCGAAGGAACAGAGCTTCCCAACACGCTGAAATGTGATCCTATAAGCGGGGATCGACAGTCGATGTACCTCTACCTGCGGCATGAACGGCCTCGAAGGAGGTCGATGCAACAGTACCAAGTATGTGGCTAAAATCTGTAAATGAAATCATAATAGTCTATATAAGCGGAGACATGTATGATAACCAAACTACGATTCACAACATAAGCGGTCATGTCAAGTCGTGACTCACGCCTCAAAGTCATCCTCATGCGTGGAACTCCTTCCTCACCGCGCGATCTAGGTACAAATCATGTGATAAGTATAACGAGTCTCGGCCCATCTTATGGACCCAGTATAGAAACATGTAGAATTCATTCCCGGATGAACCGGTAGTCGAGTGAAATACATTCCCGGATGAACCGGTAGTCGAGTGAAATACATTCCCGGATGAACCGGTAGTCGAGTGAAATACATTCCCGGATGAACCGGTAGTCGAGTGAAATACAGTACTTGCACAACAAGGCTACGTAACATGGTCAAGTTTCATAACAACAAGCATAGGCAAGTTATACACAACTCAAGGTACTTTCATTTTATGTCAAAGTCCGGATTTTAACCCTAAAGTACTACGTACGTTAAATCCTTTTAAAGATTCATTTCTTTTACAAAGGTCACCCGATACCCGTAGTATAAAAAAAATGAGTGACTAACATTGTTAAGTAAACCAAAATGCTTTCCTTTGTAAAATCAAGTAACAACCTTATTTTCCAAACGTTCAAGTTTTGCCTAATTTCAAATGCTCAAGTTTCTCATTTTAGAAAAGGTTTCGTAGTTCATAGTTTTAATCCTTTAAAACATAATTCTCCTTTAAACGTTTTGAGAAACATATGTCTTATATGTGAGTAGGTTATTCTTGTTTATAATCAATCTTATTAAGCAGCCATGATCTAGGAAATGTAATATCATTTTGTCTCATCTTAGCTTCTATGCAGATGGAGGTTTCTACTGGTTTTAATACCATACTTCATTATTCAATACATTTCCCTTTATTAACGCTGCAGTGGTTTGTCGATACTCATTCTGATTTCCGAAATCAGTAAAACATTATTCCTTTTAAAACCAAGTACTCATTACTCACGAATGAGGTTTCACACTTTTAACAAAATTCATATCACTACCATTAAGTCAAGTCTCTTATCTTCTAAAAATCAGTAAACCATTCTTTTTATCACTCTTAAGACGTTATACCTAACTTCCCGTAAAGCTAGTACAACTCTTATGTTTTCAAAGCCAAGTATTACTCTTCTTTCAAAAAGGTCCTTTTGAAACACTTCAAGTTCTTTATTACAATACATCAAATCCGTTATAAGTCAAATCAGTTACCCTTTGAAACCACAAAGCATTTTCTTACCTACATAAAGTCATATAACTAACTTCCCATAAAGCCGTTATAACACTTTATGTTTCAAACCAATCAAATACATTAAACACGTATGCGTCACCGACTACATAGTTATACACATATCATGCTAGAACAGATAGGAAGAGGTTCACATACCTCGCGACGATTATCGACTAATAGCAAAATGCTCCAAGTACCTCAAACCGTCGGCTACACCTTAAGCCAAGTAGACCACGCCACACGTAGTATTTCAACCTATAGAGGCCACAAGGCGCCTATTAACATCTTAGATCTCAATGTAGAATATCTTACAGAAAATTCGGACCTCCCCCCCCGCAACAGCGTAAATCTCCTCCTCTATCGAGGCCGGCTACCAAGCCAACCAGGGGGGGGGGGGTTTGCACGTCTAACCGGACGTGTACAATTCTACTCACAGTAATACTACACAAGTCTAATGTCTGGTCTATGTAATTACGATTACTCACTTCTTAAAATTCAGGCTTAAGTCGCAATACATTGCCGTAAGTATTATTCAGGCTTAAGTCAAAAGACATTGCCACACAACTATGTTCAGTTCTATATATAGTATACTTAACTATATACTCCTACAACATGTAATTTCCAATTTACAACAGAAGGTCAAGAAGGTTTACCTCGATAAGCCCAAAATTATCCGAGTTTATATGTCGATCCTGAGCAAGGTTTAGCTCCTACTCCGTGCGCTCCAACCCGCTCCAAACAACCCTTAGAAGTTCTAACCAACTTCTACTTATAACTTCAACTACGGGTGAAGATTTACTTAGGGTTTCGTTTTTGTGACTGAGGGAAGTATAATAGTATTTTCCGGGCTTTTCATATAAAGGGTACTTTGGAAAGTACTACAAGGTATTAGGCTAAAGTATTTTGGGCATTATAACAATACTAGGAGAGTATTTCTATACCACAACAAGGGGTATTATACGAAAACAACTAGGCTAGGGGTACCTACGGCTAGACACCTGAGGGGAGGAGGCTCTCGGCCAAGGGTCTTTCTCAAAGGGGGAGGGGGGGCTTTTGGACGAGATCAAACAAGAGGGAGGGAGTATTTGAGACTTAGAAAGATTGCTCAAGTTTTGGATGAAGAAAGTCTTCCAAAGGGGTATTTATAGGTCAAGAAATGGCCAACCAATGGCCAAGATTCATCCAAGTGTTAGGCAAGTGTAGGGCTGAGATTAAGCCATGTGCACCTTATCCATCTACCACACCAACTTGCACAAATATCCTACCAACTCCCTGACCCTTTGTCGCCCACCACTTCCAATTAGAGGGTGACAAGTGTCGCTCTCGTTGGTCCAAAATGTTTCGTCTCTCGGAAAAATCCAAAAATAATAAATGACATAGCGGAATTTTCCCTTCGCAAGTTTAGCAAAACGTTTAGTCGAAAACGACTCTTTTCGCACTTGTGCCCAAATTTTCGAATCTTGCCAACTTTAAGGCTCAAATTATAATACGTGCGCCTACGCATACTGGAAATACGGGTATAACATTCTCCTCCTTAGAAACATTCGTCCGAATGTTCCTTCTCAAGACGGATAACGATAAAGTTCTTCTAACAAGTTGCGCCACAATCGCCACGAAAATAACACATGCGTGCAAATACTTACATCCAAGTCCACGAGGAAACACCTCTAACATCACAAACTTTTGTCAAGCACTTTTGTCACTTTGCCGAGCTTCTAGTGTCACTCCGACCCAACAAATGGTACCGATCGCATACGATCCACGAGGTCTAAAATATACATCCTTCGCACCTTCTCCCTTTACAAGAAATGATCGTATCTATGCTCGCAATACATGCTCGCCTCTGCCCTTACTCGTCGTACTCTTCTCTAACACTTGAACTCTTCTAGTATCGTGCCACACTTCATCAACGCGCTTTCCAACCCTTGGAGTCACTACCTCAAACTTGGTTATCTTACTAGCCTCAATCTTCCTAAGGCCATTCCGGCCTTCACGACCGTCGTCGAACACACCACGAACTCATCGATGGTCAACTAAACTTGGGCCTAGCATCCTCGTGACCTACCACGGCGGGACCACCCAGCCGACCCCACTCGGCAGCCGCGGGTTGGCCCGCAACACGGCCCCAACCCGACCCACTTAACGCGTCGCTCTTGTTCCCGATCCGAACAATCTTACCTATACTGGTCGCGAAAGCTACCACTTTCTTTTCACACTACCCATGGACTTATCCCACAACACATTTTACGCATACCAAGTATTTCAACAAAGACTAACCGTAAGAAACTCCTTTAAAGGCGACCTTACCTCTAAGGTCTCAACATGAAATATTCTGGTTCACACTTTCCCATGCCCCATACTTATCCTTCCAACTAACCATGTTTTCTAACTTACAAATAACACAACGCTATTCGTTACATAGCACAAAAATATAAGGTCATCATATCACGCATACCAATCTCTAGAGGTTAAGGATATACACGAAGCTCGCTCACTCTAATCATAGCACCTGCCTGCAGGCGCATCGTATGAAGGCGATGAACACACTTCGATCCGGTGAGTTGCGCTACGCCGCCGGCACCCTCCTATAAGCTCTCGTCACATGGCCCCGACGGCGCAGTGAAACAAGCACCGATAAAAAGACGACATTCCGGGATGATGTTTGCCACATCGCAAGTGGCACGAGGGGACATGAATCCTGGCTAGAACTCACGTATACTGTGAACGAGAAGCCACGGAGCTCGACCGGCTCGAATACCGAACGTCCCCGAGGCGGGAGGACCACTCTGTACTGGTGGAGGTACATAACTAGACTGCTGCTGAGGCTGTCCGCCTCGAAAGTTACCAAAGGACCCCGCTGTTCTGGCTCTCTTCTGCTGATCTCGGTCATTCCGTCGACCTCTCCGTGCCTCATCCTGGTGCACGAGCTTGCGTGCGGGCAATGTCCATGCGGTGAAGAGCTACACGTACAAGCCTCGCCAGTAATCATCCGGCCGGTGGCGTAGCGGTGTACTCATCCTCCATATCAGCCACCGCGGGAACATACCGACCTAATGAGTCGAACTCCACATTGTACTCTCTAACAGTCGCGCCCGCCTCAACGTCAAAAAATCGCCGGCGAGCCCTCGCCGTTTGTGGAGGCAAGAAATGTGCAAGAAATGCCCGAGAACTTCGTCCCAAGCTGGAAGTGCATGCTCTTCCGGGACAACTCCCACGAATCAAACGATAATCCGCAGATCACGCGGTGATGCGAACCCAATACCACCGACTTCCGCTGAAACTCGATCACTCGCGATCCATTGTAGCTATCGGATAAACTCGAGGGTCATCCTCGCCTCGATCCATAGAACACCGGCGGGCTACAACTCGAGAAAGTCCTGTAGCCTCAAACTTGCGCTCGGGGTGAACTACGGGTGCTCTTGGGAGTGAATCTGCGTCCACCTATCCTCATATCACGCCACGACCGCGGCGATCGCCATCTCCTTGTACCCGTCTCGTCACGCTTCCAGTGTGAGACCGAGGCTCAGTGTATGTAGTCTCGGCAGGCCCGACGCGCTTCTAAACTCTTGGTGAGTAGGCGGCGTCGCAACTCGCCGTCGGCAGCGCATCTCGATAGCACCGGGCATGCGCCACCGTACTCCTCAGATCTCACTAACGGCTCCTCGATACTTGCCACGGGCTCGCCAGGTTGCCTTACGCGGAGGCATAGCGGTAAAGGAAAGGAATACGTCGGAGGGTCCAACTTATCACACACTTTAGGCACGATCTCGAATGAGAAGAATGAAATCAATCCTAAATGTCCTATAGCCTCACGATTATAGATGTGGTGCGCAACACACCGATAATCAAGACTCTATGACACGATGCGTAGACACTTTCCGAGGATTAATCGCTCGATACCACTTTTGTCACGACCGAACCCGGCGTGATGGTACTACCGGGCACCTAGTGATACAACATCGTAGAAAATCAGCGGAAATAAAACATGAACATGAATTAAGAGACATGATAAATAAACAAAGCAACTAAGCAGTTGCCTTCGTATATATACATAAACACCCAATAGTTATCCTTTTTATGAGACTACGCCTGCGGTACGCTGGACCTCTGAAGTGACAACAACTATGACGGACGGGGCCCGCCATACCACGAATGTACAAGAACTCTACGGACTCGGGTAATATACTAAAGATAAGCCTCAGAAGAACAGAGCTTCAACACGAAATGTGATCCTATAAGCGGGGATCGGCGGTCGATGTACCTCTACTGCGGCATGAACGCGGCCCACGAAGGAGAGTCGATGCAGCAGTACCAAGTATGTGAAAGCAGAAAAATCGTAAATGAAATCATAATAGTCTATATAAAGCGAGAGACATGTATGATAACCAAACTACGATTCCAACATAAAAGCGATCATGTCAAGTCGTGGACTCACGCCTCAAAGTCATCCTCATGCGTGGAACTCCTTCCTCATCGCCCGGCCTAGGTACAAATCATGTGATATGTATAACGTGTCTCGGCCCATCTTATGGACCCAAAGATAGAAACACGTGGAATACATTCCTGGATGAACCGGTGAGTCGAGTGAAATACATTCGGATGAACCAGGTAGTCGAGTGAAATACATTCTGATGAGCCGGTAGTCGAGTGAAATACATTCTGATGAACCAGAGTCGAGTGAAATCGATGCTTGCCAGGAAAGCTCGTACATGGTCAAGTTTCATAACAACAACAAAGGCAAGTTATACACAACTCAAGGTACTTTCATTTTATGTCAAAGTCCGGATTTTAACCACTAAGTACTACGTACGTTAAATCCTTTTAAAGATTAATTTCTTTTACAAAGGTCACCCGATACCCGTAGTATAAAAAAATGAGTGACTAACATTGTTAAGTAAACCAAAATGCTTTCCTTTGTAAAATCAAGTAACAACCTTATTTTCCAAACGTTCAAGTTTGCCTAATTTCAGATGCTCAAGTTTCTCATTTTAGAAAAGGTTTCGTAGTTCATAGTTTAATCCTTTAAAACATAATTCTCCTTTAAACGATTTGAGAAAACATATGTCTTATATGTGAGTAGGTTATTCTTGTTTATAATCAATCTTTATTAAGCAGCCATGATCTAGAAATGTAATATCATTTTGTCTCATCTTAAGCTTCTATGATGGAGGTTTTCTTGGTTTTAATACCATACTTCATTATTCAATACATTTCCTTTATTAACGCTGCAGTGGTTTGTCGATACTCATTCGATTTAGAAATCAAAAACATTATTCCTTTAAAACCAAGTACTCATTACTCACGAACGAGGTTTCACACTTTAACAAAATTCATATCACTACCATTAAGTCAAGTCTCTTATCTTCTAAAAATCGAAACCATTAACTTTTTATCAACTCTTAAGACGTTATACCTAACTTCCCGTAAAAGCTAGTACAACTCTTATATTTTCAAAGCCAAGTATTACTCTTCTTTCAAAAGGTCCTTTGAAACACTTCAAGTTCTTTATTACAATACATCAAATCCGTTATAAGTCAAATCGCTTACCATCTTTGAAACCACAAAGCATTTTCTTACCTACATAAAGGCATTATAACCAACTTCCCATAAAGCCGTTATAACACTTTATGTTTCAAACCAATCAAATACATTAAACACGTATGCGTCTACCGTATTACATAGTTATACACATATCATGCTAGAAGCAGATAGGAAGAGGTTCACATACCTCGCGACGATTATCGACTAATAGCAAAATGCTCCAAGTACCTCAAACCGTCGGCTACACCTTAAGCAGTAGACACGCCCACACGTAGTATTTCAACCTATAGAGGCCAGGCGCCTATTAACATCTTAGATCTCAATGTAGAATATCTTAGAGAAAATTGGCAAAGACTTCCCAACAGCGTAAATCTCCTCTCTATCGAGGTCGCCCAAGCCACTGCGGGGGTTGCACGCCCAACCTGGGCGTGTACAATTCTACTCACGAATACTACACAAGTCTCATGTAATACGCTCCTATGTAATTACAATTACGCTGCTCACTTCTTAAAATTCAGTTAAGCTAAAGACATTGCCATAGTATTATTCAGCTTAAGTCAAAGACATTGCCGCATAACTATGTTCAATTCTATATATAGTATACTTAACTATATACTCCTACAACATGTAATTTCCAATTTACAAATGTATGTCGAAGGTTTACCTCGATAAGCCCAAAATTATCAGAGTTTATATGTCGATCCTGAGCAAGGTTTAGCTCTACTCAAATGCGCTTTCAACTCCGCTCAAACAACCCAGAAGTTCTAACTAACTTCTACTTATAACTTCAACTACAGTGAAGATTTACTAGGGTTTCGTTTTGTAGTGAGGAAGTATAATAGTATTTTAGGGCTTTTCATATAAAGGGTACTTTGGAAAGTACTACAAGGTATTAGGCTAAAGTATTTTGGGCATTATAACAATACTAGGAGAGTATTTCTATACCACAACAAGGGGTATTATACGAAAACAACTAGGCCAGGGGTACCCACTCATTAGACACCACAAGGGGAGGAGGCTCTCGCGCCAGGGCCTTTCTCAAAGGAGGGGGCTTTTGGGACGAGATCGAACAAGAGTGGAGTGAGTATTTGAGACTTAGAAAGATTGCTCAAGTTTTGGATGAAGAAAGTCTTCCAAAGGGAGTATTTATAGTCAAGAAATGGCCAACCAATGGCCAAGATTCATCCAAGTGTTAAACAGGAGTGAGGCTAGGATTAAGCCATGTGCACCTTATCCATCTACCACACCAACTTGCACAAATATCCTACCAACTCCTTGACCCTTTGCCAGTCCACCACTTCGAAGCAGAGGTGACAAGTGCCGCCTCTCGTTGGTCCAAAATGTTCGCCTCTCGGAAAAATCTTTCAAAAATAATAAATGACATAGCCGAATTTTCCTTTCGCAGTTTAGAAACGCTTGGTCGAAAACGACTCTTTTGACTTCAGGCCCAAATTTTCGAATCTTGCCAACTTTAAGGCTCAAATTATAATGACGCCCACGACATACTCCGAAATACTGGTATAACATTCTCCCTCCTTAGAAACATTCGTCCCGAATGTTCCTTCTCAAGACGATAACGATAAAGTTCTTCTAACATGTTGCCAACGCCACAATCGCCACTTAAAATAACATACACGCTGCAAATACTTACATCCAAGTCCAACGAAACACTCTAACATCACAAACTTTTGTCAAGCACTTTGTCACTTTGTCGCGAGGTTTCCAGTGTCACCCTGCGACTCCAACAAATGGTACCGGATCGCATGCATCCCCGAGGTCTAAAATATACATCCTCTGACCTTCTCCTTTACAAGAAATGATTATATCTATGCCGCAATACATGCTCGCTTTCTACCCTACTCCTTACTCGCTGCATTCTTCTCTAACACTTGAACTCTTCTAGCATAATGCACTCACACTCACCAACGCCTGCTTTCCAACCCTCGAGTCACTACTCAAACTTGGTTATCTTACTAGCCTCAATCTTCCTTAAGGCCATTCTCGCCTTCACGATCCGCTCTGCCTAACACACCCACGAACTCATGATGGTCAACTAAACTTGGGCTCAGCATCTTCGTGACCTACCACTGGCGTGACCACCCAGAGTCCACCACCTTTAAACAGTCGCGGGTTGGCCCGCAACATGGCCCTCTGCAACCCGACCACTTAACGCATCGGCTCTTGTTCTCGATCCGAACAATCTTACCTATACAAAGTCAGAAAGCTACCACTTTCACACTACCCATGGACTTATCCAACAACACATTTATGCATACCAAGTATTTCAACAAAGACTAACCGTAAGAAACTCTCCTTTAAGAACGACTCACCTCTAATGTCTCAACATGAAATATTCTAGGTTCACACTTCCCATGCCTCATACTTATCCTTCCCACTAACCATGTTTTCTAACTTACAAATAACACAACGCTATTCGTATATAGCACAAAAATATAAGGTCATCATATCACGCATACCAATCTCTGCAGGGTTAAGGATATACTGGTTACTCAGCCCACTTAATCATAGGCACGCATATGACTGTCTTCAAACAGAAGGCGATGAACTTTGCCAGCGATCCCAGGTGAGGCTGCGTCAAATGTTTCACGGTCACCACTCTATAAGCACGGTCTCGTCATGGCCTGACGTGCGGTGAAAGCAGCCTTTGGAAGTAAAAAGCGACATTCCAGGATGATGTTTGCCACATCGTGCAACGAGGGCGTAGATCCTGGCGGCTAGAGGCTTCCGGCGTACTGTGAGACGGGGAAGTACGGAGCTCGACCCGGCTCGAATACCCCACGGCGATCACGAGAGGCGGGGAGGTTGCTGTCTTGGTGGAGTCGCATGCGCCCCAGGCTACTGGCGGTAGTCCCGCCTCGAGTTACCAAGGACCACTGTTATTCTGACCTGCCTGCGATCCCTGATGCGTTCAAATCTGCGACCTCTCCAGGTACCTCACATCCCTGGTGCATGAGCTTGAATGCGAAAGCGATATCCGTACGGTGGCTTACGCGTGCGAAGCCTGCGCCCGAAATGTCGTCCGGCCGGTGGCGTGTGGTGTACTCACATCCTCGTATCAGCCACCACGGGCGGGAACATACCGAGCTAATGAGTGAACCACGTTTAGTACTTTCTACAACGTCGCGAAGTCACGCCTCCAGCGTCAAAAATCGGCGGCCAGAGCCTCGCCATTTATTGGAGAAGCGAAATATGCAAGAAATGCCTCAAAGAACTTGTCTGACTGCTGGAAGTGCATGCTACTGGGGCAGCTCCATGAATCAGAGCCAGTCGAAGCTACGATGTCAGCGCGGTGTCACGAACCAATACCACCAAACTCGCCTGCGGAAACTGCGGTCACTCGCGATCGTGCGAAATTTGTCGGATGAAACTCACGAGGTCGTCCACCGGCTCCGATCCAGTAAACGGCGAGTGGCTTCGAGAAAGTCAGCCCAGCGCCAGCCCATGCTGCCGGGGTGGCTACGGGTGCTCACGGGTGGGCTAACAAATCCGGCCTATCCTGCATGCTCTGGCCGCGACCACGGCGATGGCGGGCTATCTCGCGCCCGTCTAATGCTCTCGGTGTGGGCGAGATCTCGGTGCGTGGTCGGCGGCCCATTTCTTGTGTGCAAACTCTTTGGTCTTTGGCGGCGTCATGAAAACTACGGCGGAAGTCGGAGAAGCATCTCGAGGAGCACTAGCAAGATTTGCGCCTCGTACTCATACGTATCTCGGCACTAACGACTCCTCATTGCGCCCGTGGGCACAGGTTGCACTACAGCGGGGCATGCGGTAAGGAAGGAATCGTCGGAGGTCGACTTATCGCCTGACTACAGGGCGCGATCTCGAAACCCGATCTACGTGTCTATAGCCTCACGATTATGGGTGTAGTGCGCGCTCCATGAATGTCGAGACTCACCTGAACACGATGCGTGGAGCACTTTCAGAGATTAGCGCTTTGATACCACTTTTAGTACGACCCGAACCGGGCAGTGTTGCAGTCTACCAGGGCACCTGGTAATCTGACATCGGAGAAAATCGAGTGGAAATA